>WNWK01016831.1:20000-43911 GCA_009830355.1 Cherax destructor
GGCAGTACTTCGTATATCCTCCATTTTAAAGCCACTGTACAACACATGTATCAGGCCATTCACAGAGTATGCAGCACCAGTGTGGAGCCCGCCCCTGATTTTGCATGCGCTGCTTGAGCCTCTGGCTCACTCACTCTTTTGTGATATTGTGACTTGGTAAATGGTCCAAGTGGGACCGAAACGTCGTGGTAAGCTCCTCTCTTCTATGTTCGGGTTATTTGTGTATTGTTCCAGTCACGGTATTGTGACTTTTCGTTCTTTAACTTAATGGATAAATGTAGGGGTCAGGAGGTAATGCTTAACCTCCTCAAACACAAGTTGGAAGCTACACTCTGTGCTCGTCACTCATACGAGTTCAAAAAGAAACAAACACGTTTTCTAGACGTGTCCGAGACGTGACTCAAAGAGATGTTTTGACTCACCTCGATACTCAACCTTGAGCCACTCAGGACCCTGAAATAGAAAAGGGTTGCCAGGAATTCTGAGCAACTGTCCTCATATTACTTGTAAGAGATGCATGAAAAGCCATTTGTAGATAGCATTGACCAAATGCATTACTGTCAACCTGGTGCCTAGGCCTTTGATAAAGGCTTATGGAGCTTCCGTACTCCTGACGCTCTGACGGAAGATAATCTAAATCCAAGTTCGCAAGTACAAAAAATATTCAGAAATGTATATGGCGTTAGGATTTTCTCAAGGTAAGATCAGACAGGAAGTTGTGATCTGTTCTGTTTAGATTCGCTACGAGGGGGAAAAATCAAAAGAAAAATAAAGCGCATAAAAAAAAGCCTCACCATTGTTTTCAGGACATTGTGACGAAACACACACACACGCACATACACACGTACACACACACGCACACACACACGCACACATACACGCACACACACACGCACACACACACGCACACACACACGACACACACGCACACACACACGCACACACATGCACACACACACGCACACATACACAGGAAGCATTTCTTCAGCCACAGAGTAGTCAGGAAGTGGAATAGTCTAGAGAAAGATATAGTGGAGGCAGGAACCATACATAGTTTTAAGACGAGGTATGATAAAGCTCATGGAGCAGGGAGAGCAGAGACCCAGTAGCGGACAGCGAAGAGGCGGGGCCAGGAGCTGAGTCTCGACCCCTGCAACCACAATTAGGTGAGTACACACACACACACACACACACGTACACACACACACACACACACACACACAAACACACACACACACACACACACACAGCCGTGCTAACAACTGGCTAATCACTACAAACCTCTAAACCAATACACGATAATGTTCTCTCCAGATATATAATCAGAGCATCAATTTATGCCTCCGTTGCTTCGCTCTCAATTTTCCCCAGCTCTGCACTGCTGAGCTAAGACCATATTACCGTAATCACCATCGTCAGCTCCTAACACCGGTGTTCAATTAGGCTGTTTATTCTGGCCATTCGCTTTGCAGCAGTTCAATTTCCCCCTCCCCCCTCCTCATCAATAGCACTTTCCATTTGCTATTAATTTTTGGGTCGAGCATGGGCGTACATGGGCGTGTGGGCAGGGCAAGAGAGGACAGAGTGGGCGGACCCACGCCCACGCACAATGCCTCTGTTCCGTCCGCTCTGTAATCGTGTCTTGTCGCGATGCGTCGCGCGAGAGAGACGACGACATCAACACACGATAATACATGTTATTTGCAACACTTTGCGGACGATTTTGCTTGTTGATAGCTGAGGGTGTTAGTGTACCTCTGCACCGCCAGGAGGGAAGACCACGACTTCCCCCTGTGGTCCTAACACTGGGAGGACAAACCTCAGGTCTTTACGGGTGGAGGAAAGGCCGCAACTTGCTACTGTAGAAGAGATAAGGAGTGAGGCCTTCCCTTCTTCTCCGAGGTAAGACTAAAGGTCATTCCACCTTCCCTGATAAGACCAGAGGTCTTTCAATCCTCCCGTGGTAAAATCAGAGGTCTTTCAGTCTTCCAGTGGTAAGACTATAGGTCTTCCCCCATTCTGAGGTATGACCTGAGGACCTTCCTTAACTTGCTACTGGAGTAGCAAGTGGGAAGTCCTCGGTCTCTCAGAATGGGAAACTCACTGGAGACGAAAACTCATTCCAGTGACTTCAGGAGGGAGTCTTATCGGGGAAAAGGAAGGCCTCCTTCCTCTACAGTAGCCATACTCGAGGTGGTCAGCCTCGAAGAGACACTGACATCGCGATGAGAAACACCGCTACCCATCATTCACCTTCCCACAGTATGTCTCTCACTGCTACCCATCTCTCCCAGTCTCTCACGGTGCCTCACCTACGAGTGACAAATGAGAAAAAAACAACTTGTTTTTCAAATCCGCCTTTCGTCAAAAAACTGGCGCAACACCAGACCAGGGAGGCTATTTCTTAGGCGTATCAACGGTCTCGTAAGAACCTCGATGATTCTTGAATAAACTGACAGAAAGATCGTTCTGTTACGCTGTTATACTGACGTTTACACATGTCTATTAACTCTTAGGAAAGGGCGCCTTCTTGCATTAGAAAAGGTAGTAGACTGTGGCCTGCCCGTCTGTACTCACTTGTCCTGTAGCAGGGAAGGTATGTGTGAGAGAGAGAGAGAGAGAGAGAGAGAGAGAGAGAGAGAGAGAGAGAGAGAGAGAGAGAGAGATCTTTCTTGTTTATATTAACTAAACAAAAGCATTTAAGTCTATTTTAAACCCTTTTATGAGAGCTTTTATGTGTTCTGTTGGTGTTAATGTCGTCATTATCAGCTCTGGCTTGTGAATGGTGGAAGTGCAGCCTGTTGTGTTGATTCTATGACGTCATAGCGAACTCTGACTTGTGATTGGTGGAAGTGCTACCTGTTGTGTTGAAGTTATGACGTCATAGTAAACTCTTACTTGTGATTGGTGGAATTGTTACCTGTTGTGCTGATGCTATGACGTTATAGTGAGCTCTGGTTTGTAATTGGTTGAGCGTCTACGTGCTGTTCGTTTAAGCTACTGCGTAATTTCCAGCGTAATTGCTTGTTATATGCTGAACTAATTACGTAATTATCCTGCATGCCACCTGATTGGTCGTGGAGTTACACGTTATATGAAAACGTTATGGCCTCATTATACAAAGCTCCTCCTGATTGGTCGAGGAGTTGCACGTTATACGAAGAGATTATGACGTCATTAAGGACGGTTCGTCGTGAGTGGTCGAGAAATTTCGCGTCGAAGAGTTGAATTATAACGTAAATGTCAACCATTACGTCACTGGTGGAAATGTTTCGTCTTGTACGTTTAAAAAGAAGCCACTAGAGGGCGAAACGTTTCCACAATAAAGATTCCGAAACGTCGCACAAGTGTTTCGCTCATCAAGTCATTTATTTATAAAAATGAACATTTTAAGTAAAAATATTTACCTTCGTTGTAAGAGTGACTCAGTTGAAGGTTAATATATCCCTTGTGTTAAATACGTAAAATAATATATTGATGTTAGTAATAGTAACACTTGTATTAATATTAATAATAATAATAATAAAATACTAATAGGAAAAATAATAATTACGATAATAATAATAATAATAATAATAATAATAATAATAATAATAATAATAATAATAATAATAATAATAATAATAATAATAATTGTAATAATAATAATTACAATAATAATAATAATAATAATAATAATAATAATAATTACAATAATAATAATTGTAATAATAATAATAATAATAATTACAATAATAATAATAATTGTAATAATAATAATTACAATAATAATATTAATAATAATAATAATAATAATTACAATAATAATAATTGTAATAATAATAATTACAATAATAATAATAATTATAATAATAATAATAATAATAATAATAATAATAATAATAATAATAATAATTACAATAATAATAATTGTAATAATAATAATAATTACAATAATAATAATAATGATTGCAATAATAATAATAATAATAATAATGAAGAAGAAGAAAAAAAGAAGAAGAAGAAAGAAAGAATTTTAAAAGCAAACGGAGCAGAAGAATAAGAAGAATGATGATATTGAACTCCCTTCCCTCCCCCCACAAAAAAAATATACACCCTATTGCATCCCACAATTTCCAATTACAACAAGCGCGTTTACCCGCCCCAACACCAATTAGAGAACACGCTCAGCAGCCGCTTGAACCTCCCTTTATAGAACCTCACATACGATCCACAACGCTACGCGGCAACCTCATTCCCTTAATTACTCCTTTTTTAATATCACGATCGATAATTAGCGGGCGAAATAGCGCGGATCCAACGCTGATAAATAGAATCCTAATCACTGGTTACATAGCTCCGGTGCAGAGGGAAGATCCCACAATGTTACGTTCACTCCACATTGCAGCGATCGCGTCTCCTAAACTCCATCAGGCGATTTAATATTATGTAATTAGAGGAGGGAATTATCTGGATTAAACTTATTACCTTCGTCTGCCGTTAAGGTAATTTGTAGAATAATAGAATTAAACGATTATATTTATGCCTGTAAACAGTGTTTATTGTACTGTTGTTAATATTTCTTTGTGGGATATTTTACACAATGTGTTGAGGCGCATTTAGGATTTCTTGTGTTTTGCTTCAGCTCTTATGAACATAGGATTGACACCCACAAAGATAGGATCGACACCCATAAATGTAGGATCGACACCCATAGAGATAGGATCGACATCCATAAATGTAGGATCGACACCCATAAAGATAGGATCGACACCTATGAAATAATGATCGTCATCCATAAATTTGGAGCAGAACCCATAAACAAAGGCTCGACACTTATAAACACACGATCGACACACGTAAAGAGAATCGACATATTTTTTGAAACAGGATCGACACCCACAAGCACAGTATCGACGCCCATAAACATAAATGAAATATAATCAACACTATATACACAGGATCGAGATCATAAGTACAGGATCGACAGTGACACACACAAGATCGACACTCACAAAAACAGAATCGACACCCATACGCTACGTTTTATTTTTTCAATAGCATGAAAATAGGGTAGAGAATAGAGCCTGTAATGTTATTGCCTATTCTCGCCTATCACCTGAGGAGAAGCACTGAGAGGTGAATTTCTCTAAGCGAATGTATGCTGCGAGTTTAATCCATATTTTAGGGATTAAAGTATACTTGTCTGGCGGAGCGAAGGTCACCGTGCAGACTTAAGGATCCTATTGTAGTCGATAGGCTTCAAACTCCATTTAAGCAACCAACCTAACCTACATTGAGGAGGAAAATAATACGAAGGATTCCTTGTCCCTTCATTATGGGGAGGAAATATTTCTGAGAGCTAGTCAGTCAGAGGGCTCCAGGACCTGGTGGAGAGGAGGAGCTGTAGGATGGAGGTGTGAGAGACAAGCAGTGAGGAATAGTGAGGCCGAGCCAAGACGATCTTGTGTTTATATGAGTGTCGAGCCTTATTTTTTTGAGCGTTGATCCGAAGTTATAGGTGTCGATCCTGTGTCAATGGTGTATATCCTGTGTTATGGAAGTGTATCCAGTGTTTTGGGTGTCAATCCTTCTATATGGTTGTCGGGACCTTTAAAGCAGTCTACAGAGAGCAATTATACTTTATTAATTAGACGTAATATCCAATTTATGGTATTTTGCTGACAAGTTCCTGGAGGGCGAAACGTCTTCTCAATAAAATGCCACAAACCACATACTGTGTCTATTAACAAACATGTCAGTATATAATATATAAGCGGGAATTTACTTTACAATTGAAAGTGAATGTCTGTGCAAGTGTATTAAGAACCCCCTTGCTTTCAACAGTATATAGAATTACCTACTTTACCACTTTTCACAAAGTGGTAAAGTAACCAGTAAATTGTTTTTGCATAGTACGTTCAGTACTAGAGTAATAAAAAATCTCATTTAATTATATTTAATTGATGTATCAGTTACCAAGGAAAAATGGCTATAATTAACCATAATTTTTAAAGGGGTGAACCGGTAAGCCAGCGGAAGGCCTCGGTCAGATGACCAAAAGCTTCAAAGGCGGGTCATCATCTAAGACCCGCGTCAGGAAACACTTGTCCTGTTTCCTGACGAACCTTACCTAACCTAACCTAATTATCCACAGTATAATATCGCTGATGTAGAATAAATTGATATTGATTCGTGCATTCTTAAGTGTAGAATAAGTGGAAATAAGTGACTTATCGGTGTTGGGTATCAGTTATTAAGCAGCTACTGGTATACCAATGCTGGGTATTAGTTATTAGCTGACTTGTACCCGGGGTTAAGAGACCACTGGTGTATTGCATCAGAGGTTTTCCTCCCAATTAAAAAAAGAACAGAATGGCGAAAAAAGGATTGGTACAAAGGATGTTTCTCAAGACAGAGGGCAGTTACCAGTACGAAAATATCAGAAAGGAAATAATAATGGATCAAATACTCCCTTCTTGAACGCTGGTACCGACTGTGTGTGTGTGTTGCAGCGGTAATAACCATCCCTAAAGTTAGTTCTTGAAGAGAATAGCTTAGGAAGTTCAAATGGAAGTCAGATAGTTTCTCTCTCTCTCTCTCTCTCTCTCTCTCTCTCTCTCTCTCTCTCTCTCTCTCATCCTGGACGTCAGACTGGCGCCTCTCACAAGCTTCTCATAGACATGATGGACGGAGAATTGACAGGGATTTCTCAGTTTGGCTTCCAAGCTGACTGCATCGTTCCTAAATGAGGAATTATGTCTCTTGTCTCGCATCAACTCTTGTTGTTTTGATTCACACACACACACACACACACACACACACACACACACACAAACAAACACACAGTTTTAGCACGATTTTCCTCTATCAATAAAAATTAGCCAATTATAACATACCACAACGGTAATAAATTAAATATATGATATAGATGATAAAATATTCTGACGAGCAAACAGAAAATGAGGGACCCGCTGAGCGCACTAGAAAAATCTAATATACTGTTTAAAGCATGTTAAACAGTCACCCAAATGACTGTCTTAGTAATATTGAAATTGTCTTTAGTCCCTAAAACACTGATGAGATAAACTGTGTGTATACACTGAGAGATATACACTTTTCGGTGTATATACACACACACATATATATATATATATATATATATATATATATATATATATATATATATATATATCCCTTGAACGAAAGAGATACACACACTAATTTATATTTACACACACTAATTTATATAACAAATTATGTCATGGTTTGAGAGTGTTGACAGTATTTTCCGGCACACACACAAACGAGTAAGGATGGGCTAACAAGATGATTGGATCAGTTACAGGTAATTCTTTAGTTCTGACTGGCCCCACACGTCATTCTAGGCTTTTGATTGGTTCAGAAGGTGTGTTGATGGGCAGGCCAGGGAAGGTCAGAACATACTGAGAATACCAGGTAAAGTGTATGGTAGGGATATTATTGACAGAAACAGAGGTAAGACAGAGGGCAGGATCACAGATGATCAAGGAGGCTTTAGAGTGGGTAGGGGATGTGTAGATAAAGTGTTTACATTGAAGCAAATAAGTGAACAATATTTATAAATAGGTAGAGAAGTTTTTTTTGCCATTATGGATTTAGAAAAGGCATATGATAGGGTGGATAAGGTAGCATTGGAGCAGATGTTGAGAGGGAGTAAGGTACTAAAGGCTGCAAAGCGTTTTTATGAGGATAGTGAGGCTCAAGTTAGGGTGTGTAGGATAGAGGGAGATTACTTTCCAGAAAAGGTAGGCCTTAGATAGGGATGTGTAATGTAATCGTTGTTCTTTAACATATTTATAGATGGGGATGTAAAAGAAGTAAATGCTAGGGTGTTGGGGAAAGAGGTGGGATTCAGTTATGGGGAATTAAATACAAAATGGGAGTTGACACAGTTACTTTTTGCTGATGATACTGTGCTTCTGGGAGATTCTAAAGAGAAGTTTCAAAGGTTAGTGGACGAGTTTGGGAGGGTGTGAAGAGGCGGGTCCAGGAGCTATGAATCGACCCCTGCAACAACGACTAGGTGAGTACAGACACATATATACACACACACACACACACACACACAGGAATGATCTCATCAACGACGGCCAACACGGTTTCAGGGACCGGAAATCCTGTGTCACAAACCTACTGGAGTTTTACGACAGGGTGACAGCAGTAAGACAAGAGAGAGAGGGGTGGGTAGATTGCATATTCTTGGACTGTAAGAAGACGTTTGACACAGTTCCACACAAGAGATTAGTGCAGAAGCTGGAGGACCAGGCAGGGGTAACAGGGAAGCCACTACAATGGATCAGGGAATACCTGTCAGGAAGACAGCAGCGAGTCATGGTACGTGGCGAGGTGTCAGAGTGGGCGCCGGTGACGAGTGGGGTTCCACAGGGGTCAGTCCTAGGACCGGTGCTGTTTCTGGTATTTGTGAACGACATGACTGAAGGAATAGACTCTGAAGTGTCCCTGTTTGCAGATGATGTGAAGTTGATGAGAAGAATTCAATCGGACGAGGATCAGGCAGAACTACAAAGGAATCTGGACAGGCTGCAAGCCTGGTCCAGCAATTGGCTCCTGGAGTTCAACCTCACCAAGTGCAAAGTCATGAAGATTGGGGAAGGGCAAAGAAGACCGCAGACGGAGTACAGTCTAGGGGGCCAGAGACTACAAACCTCAATCATGGAAAAAGATCTTGGGGTGAGTATAACACCAGGCACATCTCCTGAGGCGCACATCAACCAAATAACTGCTGCAGCATACGGGCGCCTAGCAAACTTAAGAACAGCATTCCGATATCTTAATAAAGAATCGTTCAGGACCTTGTACACTGTGTACGTTAGGCCCATACTGGAGTATGCAGCACCAGTTTGGAACCCACACCTAGCCAAGCACGTAAAGAAGCTAGATAAAGTGCAAAGGATTGCAACAAGACTAGTCCCGGAGCTAAGGGGTATGTCCTACGAGGAGAGGTTAAGGGAAATCGACTTGACGACACTGGAGGACAGGGGAGATAGGGAGGACATGATAACGACATATAAGATACTGAGAGGAATTGACAAGGTGGACAAAGACAGAATGTTCCAGAGATGGGACACAGCAACAAGGGGACACAGTTGGAAGTTGAAGACTCAGATGAATCACAGAGATGTTAGGAAGTATTTCTTCAGTCACAGAGTGGTCGGGAAGTGGAATAGTTTGGGAAGCGATATAGTGGAGGCAGGTTCCATACATAGCTTTAAGAAGAGTTATGATAAAGCTCATGGCGCAGGGAGAGTGACCCAGTAGCGACCAGTGAAGAGGCGGGTCCAGGAGCTGTGACTCGACCCCTGCAACCACAACTAGGTGAGTACATACACACACACACACACATATACAGACACACACACACATATACAGACACACACACACACATATATACACACACATACACACACACACACACACACACACACACACACACACACACACACACACACACACACACACATACTGAGGACCTCAGACATACATTTCTGCCAGAACTGAGAGGATCACCTTCCCTTCATTCAGATATCCTCTTCTTACCCACTTGCCATGTTTACGTCCCTTCCTTCCTCGCTCTCCTTCCATTCTCACTTCCATCCTCACTTCCATCCTCACTTCCATCCTCCCTTCCATCCTCCCTTCCCTCTCTGTTCCCCTCTAAGCTTCCCCTCTAAGCTTCCCCTCCTGCATTCGTCAATACCAGACACTTTCAAATCTGATATTTGTCTTTTTTTCCCCTTCTAAATATGAGCTTAAAATCTTATCGTGTTTTAAGGCCATCTCAATTACCATTATTTCCCTTAATCGGAGTTGAAGTTAATCTGATTACGGGGCAGATGTACCTATTCAAGACAGCTTAAAAAATAGTTCATAGATGCCTGGTAGACCATTTTTGTGTGTCGATCGTACCTACTCATGAAACTGTGTATAGAATTCGTCTCCACCTTGTCTTCGTTCTTCCTACTAAAAAGCCTGAGAAGGAAATGACAAGAGAAATGGTTATAATTATAACCTTAATTTTTAAAGGTGTGGACCGGAAAGCCAGCGGAAGGCCTCGGTCAGATGACCGAGCTGTGGGTCATCATATGACTAAAACCCGCGTCAGGAAACACTTGTCCTGTTTCCTGACGAACTCAACCTAACCTGAGAGGGGCAAAAAGTGTTTTCAGTGTCTCCATTGACTGATTTGAGTGTTGGTCTATATTATTTTCGCTCGGCATCTCACATCGGATCTCTGACCACTCAGTCTGAGTACACTCTATTTTTGTTCACTCTTCTCGGTCGCCTGAGTATTTTCTACGTCTTGGTCATATCTTCTTTGGCACTTATCTCATATACGGGTGTTATTTTTTGATTAATGAAACATTGTTATAGGAATTACACACACATACACACACATACACACACACACACGCGCGCGCGCGCAACGCAACACTCGTATGAATAAAAAAAAAAAACGACGTTTCAAGATAAGGATTTAAAGCGGTCTATTGTGAATGGAGTGACAATAGATGTGAGAGCAGCGTCGACACCCAGCAATAAGCTTACGCGAGGGGTTAGTGCGTATCAGCGTCGCTAATATACGCATTTTAATCCTATTTAAGAGATGGAGCGTCAAATATGGACAAAGTATTGATCGCCTGTCAATGTTTTTGCAGAGGCGGCTGGTAACAGTGAGACTGTGAGAGGTGGGAAGTTTTAGAACAGTGGACATGGTAGTGATGCTGGTGGGTGGGTGTACTTACCTAATTGTACTAGCCTAATTGTGGTTGCAGGGGTCGATTCATAGCTCCTGGCGCCGCCTCTTCACTAGTTGCTACTTGGTCACTCTTCCTGCTCCATGAGCTTTATCATACCTCTTCTTAAAGCTATGTATGGATCCTGCCTCCACTACATCACTTCCCAGACTATTCCACTTCCTGAGAACTCTGCGACTGAAGAAATACTTCCTAACATCCCTGTGATTCATCTGAGTCTTCAACTTCCAATTTTGACCCCTTGTTGCTGTGTCCCACCTCTGGAACATCCTGTCTCTGTCCACCTTATCAATTCCTCTCGGTATCGTTATCATATCCCCCCTATCTTTCCTGTCCTCCAGTATCGTCAGGTCGATTTCCCTTAATCTCTCCTCGTAGGACATACCCCTTAGCTCTAGGACTAGTCTTCTTGCAAACCTTTGCACTTTCTCTAATTTTCTTTCTTAGGTGTGGGTTCCAAACTGGAGCTGCATACTCCAATATGGGCCTGACATACACGGTGTACAGGGTCCTGAACTATTCCTTATTGAGATGTCGGAATGTTATTCTTAGGTTTGCTAGGCGCCCGTATGCTGCAGCAGTTATTTGTTTGATATACTCACCTAATTGTGGTTGCAGGGGTCGAGACTCAGCTTTTGGCTCCGCCTCTTCGCTGTCCGCTACTAGGTCTCTGCTCTCCCTGCTCCATGAGCTTTATCATACCTCGTCTTAAAACTATGTATGGTTCCTGCCTCCACTATATCTTTCTCTAGACTATTCCACTTCCTGACTACTCTGTGGCTGAAGAAATGCTTCCTAACATCCCTTTGACTCATCTGAGTCTTCAGCTTCCAGTTGTGTCCCCTTGTTTCTGTGTTCACTCTCTGGAACATCCTGTCACTGTCTACCTTGTCGATTCCCCGCAGTATTTTGTATGTCGTTATCATGTCTCCTCTGACCCTTCTTTCCTCCAGTGTTGTTAGTCCTATTTCCCTCAACCTTTCTTCATAGGACAGACCCCTGAGTTGTGGAACTAACCTTCTCGCAAACCTTTGCACTTTCTCTAGTTTCTTTACGTGCTTCACCAGGTGTGGGTTCCAGACTGGTGCTGCATATTCTAGTATGGGCCTGACGTACACGGTGTACAGTGTCTTGAACGATTCCTTGTTAAGGTAACGGAACGCTAATCTTAGGTTTGCCAGTCGCCCATATGCTGCCGCAGTTATCTGGTTGATGTGTGCCTCCGGAGACGTGCTTGGCGTTATACTCACCCCGAGGTCTTTCTCCTTTGCCGAGGTTTGTAGCCTTTGCCCGCCTAGCCTGTACTCTGTCAGCGGTCTTCTTTGCCCTTCTCCGATCTTCATGACTTTGCATTTGGTGGGATTGAATTCGAGAAGCGAGTTGCTAGACCAGATGTCAAGCTTGTCCAGGTCTGTTTGAAGTCATGCTTGGTCCTCTTCTGATGTGATTCTCCTCATTAATTTCACATCATCTGCGAAGAGAGACACTTCTGAGTCTATCCCGTCCGTCATGTCATTTACATATACCAAGAATAACACTGGTCCTAGGATTGACCCCTGCGGTACACCGCTCGTCACAGGCGCCCACTGTGATACCTCATCACGCACCATGACCCGTTGTTGCCTCCCTGTGAGGTATTCCCTGATCCATTCCAGTGCCCTTCCTGTTATACATGCTTGTTCTTCCAACTTCTTTACTAATCTCATGTGAGGAAATGTGTCGAAGGCCTTCCTGCAGTCCAGGAAAATGCAATCAACCCACCCTTCTCTCTCTTGCCTTACCTCTGTTACTTTATCATAGAACTCTAGGAGGTTTGTTACACAAGATTTGCCTTCCCGGAATCCGTGCTGTCTGGTGTTTATTATCCTGTTCAGCTCAAGGTGTTCCACCATTCTTTTCCTGATGATTTTCTCCAGGACTTTGCACACTATACATGTAAGTGACACCGGTCTATAGTTTAGTGCCTCTTTTCTGTCTCCTTTTTTTAAAGATGGGGACTACGTTGGCCTTCTTCCATACCTCAGGTAGTTGCCCAGTTTCAAGGGAAGTGTTGAATATTATGGTAAGTGGCACACTCAGTACCTCAGCTCCTTCCCGAAGAACCCACGGGGAGATATTGTCCGGACCCATCGCCTTTGAGGTATCAAGGTCACTGAGTAACTGCTTCACCTCCTCCTCAGTTGTGTGTATGCCCTCTAGCACTTGATACAGCCCTTGTTGGTGATGCACCCCGTCCTGTCTACCCAGCTGCCTTCCTTCCTCCACTGTGAATACTTCCTTAAACCTCAAGTTGAGCTCCTCACATACCTCTTGATCGTTACTTGTTTTTTCCCCATCTTCTCTCCTCAGCCTTATCCCCTGGTCCTTGACTGTTGTCTTCCTTCTGATGTGACTGTACATCAGTTTCGGGTCGGACTTAACTTTCGATGCTATGTCGTTTTCGTACTGTTTCTGGGCCTCCCTCCGTACCTGTGCATACTCGTTTCTAGCTCTTCTACTAATCTCTTTGTTTACTTGGGTTCTTTGCCTTCTGTACCTTTTCCATTCTCTGACACTCTGAGTCTTTGCCTCCCTGCACCTTTGGGTAAACCAGGGGCTCTTTCTGGCCTTCCCGTTTAATCTTTTTCCTCTGGGTATAAACCGTTCCTCTGCCTCCTTGCACTTTGCCCCAATGTATTCCATCATTTCATTTATTGTCTGTCCGTCCATTTCCCTTTCCCACTGAACCTCCTGTAGGAAATTCCTCATGCCCGTGTAGTTTCCTCTTTTAAAATCTGGTTTGTCTCTTTCAGTACCGTTTTCCCTCTCCACCTGTAGCTCTACAATGTACTCAAAGCTCAGCACCATATGGTCACTGGCTCCCAGGGGCTCTCGTGTGTTATGTCTTCAATATCTGAGCTGTTCATGGTGAATACAAGGTCCAGTCTTGCTGGTTCATCTTCTCATCTCACTCTGGTCGTGTCCCTGACATGTTGGTGCATCAGGTTTTCCAGTACCACGTCCATCATCTTGGCTCTCCAAGTTTCTGGACCCCCACGTGGTTCTTGGTTCTCCCAGTCGATTTCCCTGTGGTTGAAATCGCCCATGACCAGTAGCTTCGCTCTGCTCATGTGCGCTTTTCTTGCCACCTCCGCCAGAGTGTCCACCATCGCTCTGTTGTTCTCATCATATTCCTCACCTGGCCTCCTGCAGTTCTGTGGTGGTTATACATCACTGCAATGACTATCTTGTGCTCCCCAGACTGGATGGTACCTACTATGAAGTCCCTTTCTCTACACACCTCCATTCCTTCCATTTCCTCGAATCTCCAACGGTTCCTTACAAGCAGTGCGACCCCTCCTCTCCCCCTGCTCTTTCTATCTTTCCTCAGGATCTGATATCCCTGTGGGAAGATTGCATCTGTTACTGTCTCATTTAGTTTAGTTTCTGTGACAGCTATGATGTCTGGGGACACCTCACCTATTCTTTCATTCCACTCTTCTTATTTGTAATTCCATCCGCGTTTGTGTACCAAACCTTCAACCTTGTTTCCAATACTGTGTCCCTGGGGAGATCTTCGTGGGTTGGGGTGTGTGGGCAGGGTGCCCATAGGGGGTTGCAGCATGGGTGGGGCGGATTGTATGGTTGGGGTATGGGTTGGTGGGGTGGAGTTTGTGGTGGGGGTGGGGGGTAGCTGTGATGGTGGGTTTTGGGTTGCTGGGATGGGGACAGGAGGACTGATGAGTGTGTGTGGTGTTAAAGTGTATGGTTGTCGTGGGGTTTTTGTGCGCCTCAGGAGATGTGCCCGGTGTTATACTCACCCCAAGATCCTTCTCCTTGAGTGAGGTTTGTAGTCTCTGGCCCCCTAGACTGTACTCCGTCTGCGGTCTTCTTTGCCCTTCCCAATCTTCATGACTTTGCACTTGGTGGGGCTGAACTCCAGGAGCCAGTTGCTGGACCATGCTTGCAGCCTGTCCAGATCCCTCTGTAGTTCTGCCTGGTCCTCGTCCGATTGAATTCTTCTCATCAACTTCACATCATCTGCAAACAGGGACACTTCTGAGTCTATTCCTTCCGTCATGTCGTTCACATATACCAGGAACAGCACCGATCCTGAGACATGATCCCTGTGGAACTTCGCCCGTCACAAGTGCCCATTCTGACACCTCGTCACGTACCATGACTCGCTGCTATCTTCCTGACAGGTATTCCCTGATCCATTGTAGTGCCTTCCCTGTTACCCCTGCCTGGTCCTCCAGCTTCTGCACTAATCTCTTGTGTGGAACTGTGTCAAACGTCTTCTTACAATCCAAGAAAACGCAATTTACCCACCTCTCTCTCTCTCTCTCTCTCTCTCTCTCTCTCTCTCTGTCTTGTCTTACTGTTGTCACCCTGTCATAGAACTCCAGTAGGTTTGTGACACAGGATTTCCCGTCCTTGAAACCATGCTGGTTGTCGTTGATAAGCTCATTCCTTTCTAGGTGCTCCACCACTCATCTCCTGATAACTTATCCATGAGTTTGCATACTATACATGTCAATGACACTGGTCTGTCGTGTGTGTGTGTGTGTGTGTGTGTGTGTGTGTGTGTGTGTGTGTGTGTGTGTGTGTGTGTGTGTGCACACTGTCGTGATGATATACAATATGTATATAAATTTTCCTTCCCTGTCCAATGTTTTTCCTTTCCATCTCCCTTCTCTGCTCTTCTCCCTTTAAGTCTTCTATCTCTCCTCTGTTTCGTTCTCCCCCTCTTCCTTTTAAAGGTCGCTCCTTCGTTCTATCTCCCTCTTCCCTCTTTCCTTTCCTGTCCCCATGTTTGTGTTGCATTCCCATTTTTCTCTTCATCTCATTCCACTGCCTTCCATTTACATTCGCTGTTTCCTTACCCTCATCCTCCTCCTCCTCATTTAACTCTTCCACCTTCTTCTCCACACTGATCTTAATTCTTCCTTCCATTCCCCTCCCCTCCCCCCGCCGTTTATCCTCTCCCACCCTTATCTCCCACCTTCCTAACCCCTCCCACCCTCCCCTCCCAGCACTCAAATGGCCCTTGTATCGAAATATCGTAATTGAACTTAATTCTTTAATCTTGACGCTTTAAATCGCTGTCCAGCTGATGGTGGATCAGCTGATGGTGGATCAGCTGATGGTGGATCAGCTGATGGTGGATCAGCTGATGGTGGATCATCTGATGGTGGGTCAGGGGAGAAACAATGTCTTGATTGTTCTCTTCGAGCGAAACTTTCTGATAAGCGAAATCATAGCGATAATTCCATTGAAGCCGCTTATCAGACTTTTCTTTATCTATCGTCTGTTTTTTTTTCCCATTGAACATGTAGTTTACTACGAGTTAGTGGACGGTGACTGACATCCCTGATTTCCTCAGTGATGTCATTTATGTCAGAGGTATATACACACCTCTTGTACATACATCTCTGTGTATATGCACCTTGTTATATATATATATATATATATATATATATATATATATATATATATATATATATATATATATATATATATATATATGCAGAACAACCACGGTAAAAAAAAACTCCTGAGTAGGCCTTAAAACAGGCCATTTCGTGACTCCAGGTGATCTCCGAGCCTACTAAGACAGTATTACCAACTAACGGTGAGGTGAGACCTCCCGAGCCATGATTCTCTAAAAACACAAACTTAAATTCAGCTTTGCCAGATAAGGCACACGTTTCGAATTCTCTCTCTCTCTCTCTCTCTCTCTCTCTCTCTCTCTCTCTCTCTCTCTCTCTCTCTCTCTCTCTCTCTCTCTCTCTCTCTCTCTCTCACTGATAACTATTTGCAAATGGCTTACGCGACATTTTAAAGAACAATTACAAACAAATGAATTCTGATTCGGCGTTGGCAACAACAGCGCTAAGAGAGGAAAAAAAAATGGCTTATAATCCGAGTTCTTTTAAGGTTAGTCTATTCGCTGTGTTATGTAGGAATTTCGACCATAGAGGCTCAAGTCGTCTACGGTATTTACGCTTCTTTCAGATCGCTACTTCAGTGCCCCGAAACTACCAATATGACTAATACATAGTGAATAATTGCCAGTTAAAAATGGCTGATTTCCGCCCGTATTTGCAGCCTCACGGGGGCCACCGCTGTTGTTGTTGTTATTGTTTGGTGTTGTTGTGATTGTTGTTGTTGCTATTGTTTGTTGTTGTTGCTGCTATTGCTGCTGCTGTTGTTGTAACTGTTCACGCTATTATTTAAATCTAAATAGCCTGCAGCAGGTGCTGTTATTTACATAACACTCTGCATTTATTTTCTTCGTTAAACGACAACGACAGAAATAAGCTGCGTCATTGACTACGTTATAGAGAAGCTCGTCTGCAGCTTTTTACAACTGACGTAGTACGTCAGTCCTGTACGTTAATGATGTATCGTCTAACTTTCCTTATATCTGGTGGAATGCGTCAGATCTTTGCGTTAATGAAGCCTTAAAACAAAGGCCCACCCACCCACCCTTGGCCCACATACCCACCCTTGGCCCACCGACCCACCATTGGCCCACCTTATGAGAGGGGCCCCATTCGCCGATTATGCAATAAAACGGGTCCGCGTGGGTAATCAAGCCTGGACCTGCAAGTGTGAAAATTATACAGCGCCGAGCACTAACATGCAATTATCCGATTCTCACTGTGTGACGCAGGCAGTGTTGCCGCCTCGAAGAAAACTCTTTTTCTTTCTTTCATTATTTCAACTCTCTCTCTCTCTCTTTCCCTCCCTAGCTTTATTAAGGGGATTAACGGGATGGGGGGGGGGGATGCTGAAACCGGTTTAAAAATAAACCGACGGATGGTTTGCAGTTGATGAGAAATGTTTTGTGGAGGTTTAGTGGCAGCCAGGTGTAATCTCCACACCTGAGGGCAAGAAAGGCTCGTCGTCCACCTCCAGCCTCATTTGGAACTTGACCTTCATACCCGGAGCCTCTGCTTAATAAAGACATTGCGGGTAATTATTTTAGCGGTGATGGGAAGCAACGAGACTCACTTAAAGAAACGTGAAGATTATATATAACGAATTACAGGTATGTCTGAAAGTACTTTCTCGGTAGGCCTATGGGCTAATGGTAGGCAGGTCCAGTTCACACCCGCCCACACCCACTCATGTGTCCGTCCAGCCTATATTTAAAGCTACCTGGGAGTTTGTCCCACTCATCTGCTACCTTAATAAAAGTGGAATGATTTGGATGAAAAGGCAGTTTAAGGAGAATTGATACACAGTTTTGGGAGTAGATATGATAGAGCCCATGAAGCCAGGAAAATAGTGTAGCCGTTCATGAGTTATCAAATGGCAGGGCCAGGAGCTGAAGTTCGACCCCCCGCAGCCATAAATAGGTGAATATACTACTACTACTACTACTACTAATAATAATAATAATAATAATAGTAATAATGCATTATTAATAAAAAGTATATAAATCGCTAAAAAAAATTAAAGCCAATGTAAGACTTTTTCAAGAAAATTTTCTTACAATCTACAAGTTTTTCTTGAATATTGTTTTGCAGTCTCGTAATCTTTCTTGAATGTTGTCTTAGAAACAATCTCGCAGTTTTGCCAAAAACGATTAAAAACAACAACCTTAGCATAGATGGTAAAGATATTCTTGATACGATGCCTCAGTCTGTCTTGAGTGGACTGGCGTTGGCTACACTCGTTCGTGAGGTTGTGCTGTGTGTTGCTGAGGTTGTTTGGTTGTCCTGTGTGTTGCTGAGGTTGTTTGGTTGTCCTGTGTGTTGCTGAGGTTGTTTGCGTGTACGTGAGGATATTTTGTTGTGTTTATGATGGATGATTGATTGTGGTTGTGTGCTTACCAAGGTTGTTTATTTATATGTGCATGTGTACTCACCTAGTTGTGGTTGCAGAGGTCGAGTCACAGCTCCTGGCCCCGCCTCTTCACTTGCCGCTACTAGGTCACTCTTCCTGCTCCATGTGTGTGTGTACTCACCTAGTTGTGGTTGCAGGGGTCGAGTCATAGCTCCTGGCTATGTGTGTGTGTGTGTGTGTGTGTACTCACCTATTTGTACTCACCTATTTGTGGTTGCAGGATCGAGTCATAGTCCTGGCCCGCTCTTCACTGATTGCTACTAGGTCTTCTCTCCCTGTCCATGAGCTTTTCAAACCTAGTCTTAAAACTATGTATGGTTCCTGCCTCCACTATGTCGCTTTCCAAGCATTCACTTCCTGACAACTCTATGACTGAAGAAATACTTCCTAACATCCCTTTGACTCATAGGAGTCTTCAACTTCCAATTGTGACCCCTTGTTTCTGTGCCCCTCTCTGGAACATCTTGTCTCTGTCCACCTTATCTATTCCTGCAGTATTTTATATGTCGTTATCATGTCTCCCTAACCCTCCTGTCCTCTAGTGTCGTCAGGCCGATTTCCTTAACCTTCTTCGTGTGTGTGTGTGTGTGTGTGTGTGTACTCATGTGCTCTAGTGACAAACACTTGTACTCACACTAGAGAGTGACTTGGGTCCTCACCTTGCACTCAAACAATGCATGGAGGTCGCAACCCTGCACTCTCTCTCAACAGAACCTCTGACATTAAGTGCCCAAGCCGCTGTATATCAGTAATATATTTGAGTATAATGATAGGGCCCGAACTGGCAGCAATATATTCATGACAGACGAGGTTTTAATGGTATACCCTAGTCTGCTGCCACCTCTACTCTGCCTAGAGAGTCAGTCTGCTGGACTAAAATCCTGCTTAAGGTGCCTCATCTGTTGGTCTGACGTCCTGATTAATCGGGTACCTTATCGACGGTACTGAGAGTGCTACTTAGGTATCTAGCGAAGGCCATATACACCAAGAGGTGTGTATCTTAGTGTATATACACTGATACTTTAATCCGTATTTGAGGCAGACAGTTATCGTTGACTGGTGGTGTTATGCGCTGGGTTCAAGTTATGTCATGGAGGCGTCTCTCATGGCCAGTGTGTGTAAGGTGATTCTTCGCCTCCTTCAGCTGGTATGTTTATTGTACTTGTAGTAAAGACATCTTTTGATCAAATGACCTGAAGATTGTCTAATCGGTCTGCAAATAACTGTGGCTGTAGAAGATTTAGGTGTTAGGTCGAGAGAGGAGCCAGATATATAGATGAGAAAGTTTTATAAAGTTTCTGTCGGAAAAAAATTGCAAGGACCTCGTCAAAATAGTGTGCTCGCTGAGGTCACCAACAATGCTAATCTGTTTCCGGTTATAATGCAGCCGAAGAGTCTACATTGCAAATCAAGAAGCTAAATGGTAACTTTTATTCTGCTACTGAGATCTCTACACTGCATGTAATATTAACGAGGGGTTAAGATTTCCCTCTCGTATCCTCTTCCTGCAACGTTTCTAACTTCCTTTCCCAGTCCTTCCCATCATTCAACTCTCTCCTTCTCTCCTTTGAATTATTCCCCACAGATCCTGAATAAACCAATAAATCAGCAGAAGGTATTCCCCACAGCAGTGTATATATCTTTTCAATATCTCTCATCAATGACAATTATTACGCAACATCTGCGTTACACAGAGTTTCTCCTACGCAAACTGAAGCGTAACTGTCAATTTCCATCTCAGGTCATATTATATACATCTGTTCCATCTTCTTAAAGTGTCACTCGTTTTCAGATGAAGACATTTCGGAATTATAAGAAAACAAGGAACAGGGAGTATTATAGAGAATTAGGGGGATTATAAAGGATTATAATGTTTATCGTGAGTGAGGTGAGCGCGGCCTGCCAGGGAAAGTCGAAAAAAATAATTGATTCTGTAAGTGTGTGTTTGGTAAGGCACTGGATAACAGACTTTGGGTCAGATCTACGTTGATGATTACTGTGTAATTTTGACGCTAATACAACTGGCGGTGTGTTAATGTCTCTCATGTGGGTGTAATTGATGTTTGATATATAGTGGTGGTGGTAGTGGTGGTGGTAGTGATGGTGGTAGTGATGGTGGTAGTGATGGTGGTAGTGATGGTGGTAGTGATGGTGGTAGTGATGGTGGAGTGTGGTGGTTGTGGGGATAACCATGGGGAAGTTGTGGTTGTGGTTGTAAAGGTAGTGGTGATTGTGGTGGTGGTGGTGGTTGTAGTTATAGTGATGGTGGTGGTAGTAAAAAAATAAAAAAAAATTGATGGAGGTGGATAATGAGGACATATAATTTTGCACGTACATGCTTACAGGTGTGTACAGGTGTGTACATCGTCAGTAGCGATCGTACTGAAGTAATAACGAAGTGAACCAGTCAACATGTGTGAAACTCTCGCAGCCAGCAACTTAGTATTCGTCTTTCTGAAACCGTTTACCTTACTGTCATTCTTTCAACTGCTAAACTTGTCAAAAAAAAATATAGAAAACGGCTGGAACAATTCACGAAAGAGAAACTATAATCGAGATAATTGTGTCAGCCCACCAACTCCTCCCTGACAAATCAGAATGAAACAGCCCACCTTAAAGTCTCCAAATGATGGAGGGCTACGTACCACCACAAGATAACTGTGATTCCCTTTGCTAACAGCTGGCAAACATGTCTACGGGACTTGTGATTCTTCTTGTGCACTGTGAATATAATGCACTCTGTGTACCCAAGAGGCTATTTATGAGTCGCCTATAACTCAGTGTCAACACCTGCCAACACCTGCTAACACCTGCCAACACCTGCTAACACCTGCCAACACCTGCTAACACCTGCCAACACCTGCTAACAACTCTTGCTGATGCCGCACTGGAATGCGGGTTTTAGCAATTTAACACCTTACTGATCACTCGTCTGGATCCTTAAAGGTCGATGGTACGACTCATTCACTCTCGCGGCTAGAATCCAAACTCTGCCCATCGCTAAGGACAGAAACATCAGTCACTGAAGTCGCATTCCAGCTGAGACAAGAAATTTGATCAGGGGATTTCTTAGAAAACGAAAAGGTAAGAGAAAAACGAAAAAAAAAAATATGTAAAAATAATAAAAAAAAGTGTGTGTAAATAGACATTTTTGAAGAGGACTTTTTTTATAAAATTGGTGTATTTTTAATTAAAGACAATAAATAGAACCACGTACAAAGTATTGCCAGCACGAGGGGATGATCGAACTCAGAAAATGACGCATTTCTCAAGGGACAAAAACACTATTCGGCCTCAAAGGGCCCACAACAAAACACCAAAATTCAAAGTACGTCCATCTGTAAAATCTTCCAGCTCATCGAGTATGCTAGAAGGAGATGACACAGGACTCAAGAGGCCGACACGCAGACTAATGACACCGATCTATCGCCCAAATTCACGGAGATATTAACTTATGCTCGTCTTGGCGAAAGCCGTCTTGAAGATGCCATCCTGTGGTGAGACGGCCGACGCGACGTCCAGGGAGGCGGCCCATTCTAGGTCTAATGTGTAGACGCGATAGAGGCCAAGAGGCGTTTTGTCATGGCTTAATGACAAGGTGATATATGGATTTAAAAAAAAAAAAATCTTGCGGAGGTGGTAATTTGTTGAAGAAATGACAGAGGTACATCAGATCTGCAACAAGAATGGTCCTGGAGCTAAGTGACAACCCAAGAAGACAGACTTAAACAACCAGATCTGACGTTCATGAAAAGAAAGAAAGAGAAGAACCAGAAGAGACGTGATAATTACGTACAAGGAGGACGTAAAAGAACATATTGGGAGTGACTTCTGCAACACGAGGAGAGGAGACAACTAAGACTAGGTGGTAATGAACCACAGGTAATAAGAAAGTATCAATGGAAATTAACAACAGAAATACTTAAGCGCTTTCATATGTTTACACACGTCTTCAGATGAGTTAGGAATTATTGTTTTTTCGTAATGGATGCCAAAATTTGTACACATACGTACATATACAATAAATATAAAAAAATATATACATATGTGTGTGTGTATGTGTGTGTGTTTGTGTGTGTGTGTTTGTGTGTGTGTGTTTGTGTGTGTGTGTGTGTGTGCAAAACAATCACGGGGGAGTTGAATGATAGCTCTAGGCCTTGCGCGTTGCAATCAACACATTATCAGAAGCTTGCAATGTTGCAGATAAGAGGATAACGTACCAGCAAACACGTTCAGAGGGAGCGCGGACTTTATCCTCTTTTCTGTAACATTGCAAGTTCCTGATGTGTTGATTGCAACGAAAGGCCTCGAGCTATCATTCAACTCCCCGTGGTTATTTTGCATCCTATATTACATGTTCGTTATTTCTGCGTAATATATATATATATATATATATATATATATATATATATATATATATATATAATATGAAAAGAAAACCACTATAAAAAAATAGAAAAAATTCCAAGCGCTTTCGTGACTACTAAATTATCAAGGAACTATAACAGGAAACATGAAAAAGGGGCTTATATAAGGGCGAGACTACACCTCACAGTCACATCACACTAACAAAGACTACACCTCACAGTAGCGTAACATCTCCGACTCTGTGAAAGGGGAAAATAAGAAAGGACCTGAAACTTTTCCCAAGAATTAAGATTAGTCCAATTTATCATTAAATTCTTCCCAAATTTTATTAATTATAAATGAATCCCAAATTTTTATAAACCAAAAAAAATATTCATATTATTTTCAAAACTGCTTTTAATGAAACATGATTCTATTATATTTCTCTCAACCATGGACTTGCTTGATACAACCTTCTCAACTTTTGAAAATCAATTGGATGGTTAAAAACTCTCCCCATGAATAAATAGGAAATTTGGAACTTTTCCAGTTCTAATGCTATATTTTATGTTGTTTTTAAACTTAGTTCAAGACTTTTACCAGTTTGACCATAATAAACTTTATCGCATATTTTTCAGGGGAAACTTATGAAAACATCCGTCAGTATTTTGGGGGAAAAATTTTTTCAAAAATCTTTTTTCTGTTGGGTTTTTAAATACAACTTTGATAAATTAAAAATTTTTAAGAAAGGAAGGCATATCAACCCAAATTTTTCCCTGGTAAGGGAGGGAACCCAACATATTTTTTGGGTTTAATAAGGGGTTTGGGTTTTCCCCCTTTTTGGGTTGTAAAAGGTATTCCCAGCTATTTTAAAAGATTTATCAATTATGTTTCTTGGGTATTTTAAATCATTAGCTATTTCATAAATTTTA
>WNWK01016832.1:0-43909 GCA_009830355.1 Cherax destructor
TTGTTTAACTTTCCCAAAGGGGGGAAATAGTATTCCAAATATTCCACGGGAGGATAGTATTCCTAATTTTTCCCCGAGAGGAAAATTTACTATTATTCCACCGGGGGAAAAATATTATTACTAATATTCCACCAGGAAGGATAGTATTACTAATATTCCACGATGGAGGATAGTATTGCTAATATCCCCCCGGAAAGGATTGTATTAATAATATTCCAAGGGGGGATAGTATTACTAATATTTCCCCAAGGAGGATGTTTGTGTTTCCCCTCGTTGGATATTATTACTAATAGGCACCTGGAAGGATAGTATTACTAATATTTCACCTTGAGGACAGTATTTCTAATTTTCCCACGGGGAAGGGATAGCATTACCAGTACGGTGGTACCTCGACTTGATTTTAATCCGTCAGGGGGGCATTTTTTTAAAAGAGAAACAATCTTTTTCGAATAAATTTTTCCCCCCTTAAGAAAAAAAAAGGGAAAAAAATTTAATCTGCCCAAGACTTCCAAAAGTATTTAAAAAATAAAATATTTTAGAACTTTTGGACATTAAATAATAAAAAATTTTTAATAAAGAATACATAAATAAAATGCAAATATTGTACAATAACATGTCACTTACATTTATTGAAAGTTGTTTTTTGTGGAGGACTTGAGGAGGAGGGGGGAGAAGTATGCTAGTTTTTGGAAAGGGGGAACCCCCTTCCATTAACATTAAGGTCCCAAAGGGTCCTTTTCGGGGGTTACTGGCCTTTTTCTTTGAATGCCACTAGGACCAGCTTGGAGTCACTGGACCTCTTTCTAACAACAAATTTGCCCAGGGAGCTCTGTGTCTGGCGATTCTTTAAAACACCCCCAAAAAGGGGGGGGACACCACAGTGTTTTCGGGTTTGCCAACGGCCTGCAACAGCATGGTTGGGTGATATTCATCCATAAATCTTTTTGCCCCAAATTCCCCAAATGTCCTTAACCCTTGAAGAAGGCACATTCTTCCTTTTTTGTTCCACCTCCTCCTCCTCCCCCCTTGAACCATTGCCCTGACCTCTGCTCTCTTGTTCCAGTTGCTGTTGAAGCTCTTGCAGATCTTCAGTAGTTAGCTCTTCCTTGTGCTCCTCCACCAACTGTTCCACACCCCTCACCACTCACCTCAAACCCCCAAAAGACTTGCCCAATTCCACAATTTTTTCCCAAAAAAACAGGCTCAGGCCCCAGGCCCCGGGGTTCCCTAAAGGCCAGCCCCAAAACCCCCTCTCTAGGACACAGTCTGGCCAAAATTTTTCCCCGGGGCGAGTTCAAAATCCTGGTAGTCACTCCCCTAAACCTTACCTAAAAAGGTGTACACAATGAAACATATGGAAATGTTTTTCCAAAATTCTCTTGGGGGTTATTTTCCCTGTCTGTGGTAAATCAAAGCACTTTTGAAACATTGCTTTGGTATAAGTTTTTAAATTTGGGAAATGACCTGGGTCCATGGGCGGAGGAGGAGTGGTATTGGGGGCAAGAACTTCACTTTGATGAATTTAAACTCCTCCACAATTTTCTCTACCAAGTTTGGAGGATGACAAGGAACATTGTCCATTATCAGGGAGGCACTTAAGTGGCAAAATTGTCCCAAAAGATATTTTTTCACACTGGGCCAAACACTTCATTGAACCAATCTAAAAAAATGTCCCCTTTTTTGACCCCAAACCTTTTTGTTAGACTTTACATCACACACAAAATTAGACTTGCTGACACTGCATCCCGCCCAAAAACTCGGGATTTTCAAAAAAATACACTAGTAAAACTTCACTTTGCAATCACCACGGGATTGGCACAAAACATCAAGGTTAGCCTGTCTTTCCCCAAGGGTTATGTCCTGGGTGTGCCTTTTCCTCCTGAGTAATGTAAAAGGGCCTGTTGGGCATTTTCTTCCCAAAAAAGGCCTGTTTCATCACAATTAAACACTTGTTGGGGGGGGGTTTTTCAGCCTCTATGTACTCCTGGAATTCCCGGCACATATTTTTTAGCCCACTTTTTCCCCGGCTCCCTCACCATGCCTCCCCAACCTTTTTGTATGCCAGTACGGGAAAATTTTTAAAACCCCGCCTCTGCTGGCTTTAAAACGCTCACTTCACTGGGGTTTCAGGCATTTTTTTAAGGGGTCATCATGCAACTGCCTTGCTTTTCCCTATTATTCCCTCCCAAACAGTATCTCTTGCCCGTTTCTCGTTGATCCCACAACCCAAACCCTTTTCCCCATTTTCCCCACTTTGGTCTTTTTTTGTGATCCCCCAGATGCACCCTTTTTCAACAACAGCTTTCCGATTTTACTTAAATATTTTTTATCCACAATGGTAGAGATGGTAGGGAAAAGGGTTTACCATACCCCGCCTGGCCAGCTCACTGGTCGCACTCCCTTTCATATTTTTTTATTATCTCCTTCTTCACTTCTATCGTACATATAATTTCTGTTCCCCTTTGCCACAGGCTTAGCACTGGATCTTTCCTTGGACCCATGGTAACCCTTTTTTGCGGGGCAAGCACTAAAAACAGTGGAATAATGACAATATACTGGTATGGGGAAAGCGTGGGTGTGGGGGGGGTCCCCTCTCGCTTGTAAACAATATCCCCACTGGCGCTCCCTGGAGTGGCGCTCAGGGTGGGCTCCCCGCGGACAGGTCCCTGTTGAAAGGGGAAGACAATCAATCCCAAAGGATGTGCATTCAAAATTTTTACGTTATAAATAACGGTTTTTGGGAAAATAACTTTAAAATGATAACAACGTAAGTCGGGGTACCCTGTTTCCCCAGGGAGGATAGTATTTTTTAAAATTCTACCAGGGGGATAGTATTACTAACATCCCCCGGGGGGGATAGTATTACAGACATCCCATCCCCGGGGAAAATAAAATTACTAACATCCCACCATGGGGATAGTATTACTAATATTCCACCCATTCAAAGGGTAGTATTTCTAATATTTCACCATTGGGGCAGTATTTCTAATATTCCACAAAGGGGGGATAGCATTAAATATACCACCAGGGAGGATAGTATTTTTAATATTCTACCAAGGGGGGATAGTATTACTAACATCCCACTAGGGGGGATAGTATTACTAACATGCCACCATGGAGGATAGTATTACTAATATTTACCCGGAAATATAAATATTTCTATTATTCTAAAAGGGACGATAGTATTACTAATATACAACAAAAAGGATGGGGTTTTTTAATATTCCCCTTTAAGGGGGGGATAGTTTATTAATATTTTCCCAAATTTTGAGGGAAAATATTACTAACATGCCACCATGGAGGATAAAATAATAATATTCCACCAGGAAATACAGTATTACTAATATTCCACAGAGAATAGTATTGCTAATATTCCATCCCGGAAAGATAGTATTACTAATATTCCCCAAGAGAGCATAGTATTTTCTAATTTCCCCAAGGGAAAGGGTAGTATTAATATCCCAAATGAGGGTGGGGTTTAATATTCCACCAGGAAATATAGTATTACTAATATTCCCGAGAGAATAGTATTGCTAATATTCCATCAGGAAAAATAGTATTACTAATATTCCCAAAAAAGCATAGTATTACTAATATTCCTCAAGGGAGGATGGGGTTTTCCCTATTCCCCCCAAATGAGGGTAATTTTTAATATCGCCCCCGTGAGGAAAAGGGGGTTTTTAATAACCCCCAAAAAAAAAGGGTATATTATCAAAAACCACAAGGGGGGAAATTTACTAACATCCCCCCGGGAGGGTAGTATTACTAACATACCACCAGGGAAAAAAATATTTTTTTAAAATTACTCCCGGGGGGATAAAAAAATTTTTTAAAAAAGTTCCAATTGTAAAGGAAAAAAAAATTCTAATATTCCCCCAGGGAAAAATTTTTATATCCCCGTCATGGAGGATGTATTACTAATTTTCCACGGGGGGGGTAGTATTACTAATATTCCAAAGGGGGAAAAAACTAGACTAATATTCCCAAAAGGGGGTATTTAATTTTTTCCCCCGGGGGGATAGTTTACTTAAAATATTCCCCCAAAAGGGGTAGTAATTCTAATATTCCCCAGGGGTAATGTATTCTTAAAAAAATTCCCCGGGGGGGAAAGGTATTACCCAATATTCCACCGGGGGATATTTCTAGTATTCCCCCAAAGGGGGGTAGTATTTTTAAAAAATTTCCCCCCAGGAGATGGCTTTTTCCCCCCTGGGGATAGTTTTTTAAAATTCCAGAGGGGGATAATATTTAATTTCTGGGGGGGGATATTTTTTAATATTCCACTTTGGGGGGGGTAGGGGTTCTAATATTCCCCCCGGAGGATAGTATTACTAATTTTCCCCGAAAGGATGATAGTATTACAAAAAATTTCCCCCAGGGGGGGGTATTTTTATAATTTTCCCCCCGGTAGGATAGTATTAAAAATTTTTAAAAAGGGGGTTAAAAATTTTTTAATATTCCAAGGGGGGGGTTTTTTCTAATATTCCACCAGTTTTTATTACTAATATTCCCCCCCGGGGGGGTTTTATAACTAATTTTCCCCCAGGGGGGTATATTTCTAATATTTCCGGGGGAGGGGTAAACTATTATTCCCCCGGGGGAAATAGATTACAATTTTCCCCCGGGGGTGATAGTATTCAAATTTTCCCCAAGGGGGAAAAAGCATTCTTTTTTTAAAAAAGGGGGGGATAGATTAATTTCCACCATGGAATTTTCTAATATTCCATCAGGTGGGGTTTTCTAATATTCCAACAGGTAGGATAGTAACAAATATTTCAGCTCTTCATTGCTTTTTAGTAACCTCCCCTATTAAAAAACCCCGAAAAATCTGCCACATTGCCCTCCATCCACCTATCTAGTTTTTTTAAAACCCCAAAAAATTTTTAAAAAAAAAACCCCTTTCCCTTATCTAAATACTGTTCACCTTTTGTTTCTGAAAACCCCTTTCACACCCCCAAAAACCCCCCTTTTTTCATCTTATCCTGTCCCCATCTTCTCTTAATTTAATAAAAAACTCTACATACACTTTCCCCGGTATACTAACAGACTTTTTCCCCCTTCGAAATTATTCACCACTAAAACTCCCCCTTTTCCCAAATATCACCACTACAAGTACCCCTTTTACCAGTATCAAATTTTAAAAATACTATAACTCAAATATCCCTGCATATAAAATATAAGTACCCCAAAACATCACCACACAAGTATCAACTCAAAATCCCCACTACAAGTATACAACTACAAATTCCATAACTTGTATCCCAAAACAAGTCCCCAACTAAAAACATCACCAACAAAGTATTCCCTTACCCCTTTATATCCCCAAAAATCCCCAAAAGTATCCCCTTTTAAAATCCTCAACTACAAATCCCCAATTTAAATATCACCATTAGACATCCAAAAAAAAGATACCACCGGGGGGCACCACTAAAGATACCACTACAAATCAAAAATTCAAACCCACCGTTCCCCCCAAAAAATTTCCCCAATTATCACATACAAGATCATACAAAGCTCACATTCATTTTTACTTTTCCCCCAAATTTTCCCCCCCTACCCATCTCCACAAAGTACCCTTTTAATTTTCACCACTACAAGATCCACTCAAGCATCACCTTTTAAAAAATCCCCCCCCAATTATCCCCCACTACCCAAATACCAAACTACAAAAAACAACAAATATCACCTTATGATCCCCCCACCCAAATCCCAAAACCCACAAATATCCCCCCTTTAATTTTTTTTCTCTCAAGTACCCCCCCAAAAAAACATCACAAAGTATCACCATAAAAGATCCCCCCAAAAGGGATCCTCAAGTATCACCACTACAAATATTGTGGTGGTTTTGGGGGAAATTTATAGCTCTTGTTAGTCTCGGGGGGTGGGCCCAGGTTCACTTCCCGTATGTATGTATATTGTGTTTCCACACTATATCAGCGGACTATGAGCAGCTTTTAGCTATTTTGTAGAAATCAAGCAAAAATTCCCTTTCCCTTTTTTTTTTTAAAAAAACTTTCTTGTTTTTTTAAAACAAAAATTTTTTTTTAAAAAAAACATGTAAAAAAATTGGTTTTATTACTTTTCCTTTTAAAATACGGGAGTCATTTTGGAAGAAAAAGGGTTTTTAAAGATCTACATCAAGGGAATTTTTCCACAGCACGAGAGACAAAAAATTTTGCACCATTACAGGCCTTTTTTTTATCTTCATGATTTCTTGTGGGTTTCCGAAAAATGGTCAAGTTGGGCCTCTGCATCGGGCCCCTAATTTTCAGGGCATTCACCTTCTTTGCCATTTTTTTTTAAATAATCGGAAAAAAAATAATAAAATAACCAGTAAAATAATAATAAAAATTTTCAATGAAAAAAAAAAAAATTTGATCTTTTCAAAGTATTAAATTTTAAAAAAAAAAGAACAAATAAAAATTGGGAGTCTTAGGGTTCCATTTCTTGTTTTTTTACCTTGTTAAGAATATTCCCCCAAGAGATATATGTTGTTAATTTTTTTTAAAAATTTTTAAAAATCTCAGATAAATATGTTTTTTTTTTTTAAAAGGGTTTTTTAGATCCTTTAATGTATGAAGGTTATGGTCAAAATCTTTAGTCCCTTTTTTAGACAACCAAGATCAATAAAAGGGTGCACTGAAAGGGCCCCATTATTTATTTTCCCCCCGATGATGTTATCGGTGTGCGGGAACCCTTTTTTGAAAACCTGAATCGTGGAAGGGGGGAGGCGCGGCGGCACTATATGCCTTAAAACCCCCTCTTCAGGTATTTGTTTTAAAAAATGTTTAGTGTTATGCCTTGTATATACTCCATAAAAAAGGGGTGAGGATCACTGTCAGTGACTCCAGGGTCTTGGGGGCGCCATCTGCCTCGTAAAAGTAGTTGACCATTGCGGTCAAATGTTCCTTAAATTTTTGACTGCAACTGTAAGGGGGGAGCCATCCCCCCCCTTATAACCCCTTTTTGTGTCCCCCCCCAAAGCCCTTTCCCCCAAAAGGTCTTCAGTTATATCCCCCTATCCCATGGTCCCCTTTGGCGGGTTTGATGGCTGATCCATGGCTAAATCCCAGCCCCGGGGGAAAAAAATTCTCATACCCTGATGCGCTGTTGGTCTGTACTACTATTGCTGCGGGTTTGGGGGAAAACTTTGTTTTTCCTGATGTTGCTGGTCAAAAACCTTTTTTTGCTGCAAATGATAAGAACAGCCTTTTTTTCCCCTAGTTTAAAGGGGGAATTGCCATTTTTGGGGTAAGTGCTTTCCAAGTTGCTATTGTCATTTTTAAAAAAATTTTTTTGGAACCTCTGTTACCCCCCCAAAATTTAAAGGGGGGGAAAAAGACATTTTTTGGGCCCGGCCTGTGGTCTTTCCCCCAAAAAATTTATCCATTATGATTTTTTTCCCAGACAAAAGCATATGGCTCTATGAGTCAAAACTAGGATATGACTTATCCCAAATAGATACTATGGGGAAAAAAATTTTAAGTCATTTACATTTTGCTCCAAGATAAAAAATATAGTCCAGCTAGTCAGATTGGTTTTACTTCTCTAAATACTGAATTAGGATTTTAAAAAAAACCCCCGGGGTATATTCTCTAGTCATAACAGTAATATAGTCAAATTAAAATTTAATATTAGTCTTGACTATGATAGTGAAAAAAAAGGGTGAATATTTCGGGGAAAGAGTTTTAAAAAAAAAGGGTCGGTGATGATGAATGATGAGTGGAAAATTTTTTTGGGGATGTTTTTAGTGAGGGTTTTTGTGATTTTTTTGGGGTTTTTGAGTGACCCCGTGTTGTTTTGTGGGAAAATTTTTTAGTGGGGGGGTTTGTAGTGATGTTTGTAGTGACAGGGTTTTAGGCGAAAGGGTTTTGAGGGGTGTTGTGGTGGGAAAGGTTTTGTGGGTGGGCGTGTAGTTTTAGTTTTTAGGACAGTGTTTGTGGGCAGTGTTGTGAGTGACATGTTGGTGTGGGGTGTAGGACAGATTGTGGGGAAAGGGTTTGTGGTGATGGTGTTTTTGTAAAAGGTGTTGTGTAGTACAGTTTTTTTAGGTTTTTGTAGTGACAGTGTTTTTAGTGACAGTTTGTGTATGACAGTGTTTTGTGGGGACATTTGTGTGGGGATGGTGTTATATAGTGGGGTTTTTGTTCATAAGGGGGTTTGAAAGGGCAGTGTTGTTGGAGTGACGGGGTTGTGGGATTTTCGTGTTTGTAGTGACAGTGTTATGTGGGAAATGTTTTTGGGGATGGTGTTGTGTAGTGACAGGTTGTGTAGTAAATTGGGAGTAAAAAATTTTTTATGACGTGTTGTGAGTGATAGTGTTGTGTGGGAATTTGGGGTTGTGTAGGTAAATTTTTTGTGTGAAAGATTGTTTATGACATTTTGTGTGAACAGTTTTTAAACAGGGAAAATTTTAAAAAGGTTTTTGTAGTGAATTTTTGGGCAGATTTTTTTGGATGGTTTGTGTAGTGAGTGTTGTTTTTAGTGGTGTTGTTCGTGGGGGACAGGTGGGAGGACGTGTTGTGGGACGTTTGGAAGGACAGTGTTGGGGGAAATTTTTAGTGATGGTTTTGGTATGATAGTCGGAGTAAGGGTTTTTTCTGTAGTGTTTTTTTTTGTGTACTGACAGTGTTTTGTAGTGACGGGGTTTTTTGTAGTGACAGTGTTAGTGGAAACAGTGGGGTAGTGACGGGTTTGGGGGACAGTGTTGTGTAGTGATGGTGTTGTGTGTGGGAAAATTTTTGTAGGATGGTGTTTTTTGTGACGGGGTTGTTTTTTAGTGACGGGGTTGGGGACAGTGGGGTTTTAGTAAAAAAGGGGGGGAAAGGTTTTTGTAGGACAGTGTTTTTTAGTGGATGTGTTGGGGGTGTTGTTTTAGGAGTTTTTTTCAGTGAGGGTTTTTTAGTGATTTTTGTAGTATGTTCGAGTGACAGTTTGTGTAGGAAAGTTTTTGGTAGTGACAGTGATGGGGTGACAGTTTTGGGTGGGGGGGTTGTGTAGTGATGTTTTTTGGGGGTGTTGTGTGGGGGGCAGTGTTTTGTGGGACAGTTTGGTGGACAGGTTTTTGTATGGGTTTGTGGGGACAAATGTTGTTCTGTGGGGCCCCTGTTGTGTTTACAGTGTTGTGTGGACGTGTTTTGTAGTGAAAATTTTTGTTATGATGGTGTTTGTAGTAAAGTTTGTTTGGGTGACATTGTTTTTAGTGACAGTGTTGTGATGACAGTGTTGTGTGACAGTGTTGAGTTTTGTGACAGTGTTTTTATTGGTGTTTTTATGTGACGGGGTTTTTCTGTAGGGCCCTTTTGTGTAGACAGTTTGGTAGTGACAGGGGTTTTGTCGGTGTGGTGATGGTGTTGTGTAGTGACAGTGTTTTTCTGTTTGTGACGGGCTTTGTATGAAAATGCGTGTATGACGTGATTTGTGGGACGTTTGGTGGGGACCCGGTTTTTTGGAAATGGGGGGGACAGTGTTGGGGAGTGACAGTTTTGGGGGTTTGTTTTTTTGACAGTGTTATGTGGAAAGTTCTGGGGGCATTTTGTTCGAAAGGGGATTGGGTGACAATTTTAGTGATGGGTTGTTTTTACTGGGAAATTTTACAGTGTTGTTTTTAGTGAATTTTTTGGGGGCAGTGTTGGTGACAGTGTTGTGAGTGATTGTGTTGTGGTGAGGGGGGTTTTTTTGTGACAGTGTTGGGTTTTACAGGTTTTTTTGTTAATGTTGTGGGGATGTGTTGTGAGTGATGGTGTTGTGTAGGATGGTGTTGTGTGGACAGTGTTGCGGGGAATTGTGTTTTGATGACAGTGTTGTGGGAAAGGGTTTTGGGTGACGGGGTTTTTTAAAAAAGGTTGGTTTGTGGTGAAGTGTTTGAGTGACAGTGTTTGTGGTGACAGTGGTTTTGTAGTGATGGTGTTATATATGAAGTGTTGTTCGGTGACATGTTTGATGACGGGTTGGGGTGACAGTGTTGTGGTGCAGTGTTGTGTGTGATGGTGTTGTGTGTGACAGTGTTGTGTAGTGAGGTGTTATATAGTACGGGGTTTTTTGGGACAGTGTTGGGGTAGTGACAGGTTTGTAGTGACAGTGTTGTTTAGTGACAGTGTTTTGTGCAGTGACAGTGTTGTGTGTGAAAGTGTTATGTAGTGACAGTGTTGTGTGTGGAAAGTTGTGAGTAAATGTTTGTGTGGGGTGTTTGTGTGCATGTTGTGTAGGATGGTTTGTGTTAATGTTTTTGTAGGATGGTGTTATATAGTGACAGTATGTTCTGTGGGAATGGGGAGTGACAGTTTTTCGAGTACAGGAGTGACAAAGGTTTGTGGGGACATGTTGTGTGGGGAATGTTGGGCGGGCAGTGTTGTGTAGTGAGGGTTTTGGGTTTCAGGGGTTTTTTTTAGTGATGTTTTGTAGGAGGGGTTTTGTGAGTGATGTTGTGAGACAGGTTGTGTAGTGGGAGTGTTGTGGTGACAGTGTTGTGTAGTGACAGTGTTGTGCAGTGGGGGGTTTTTGGTGATTTTTTGGGGATAAATTTTTGTAGTGACAGGGTTTTGGGAGTGAAGGTTGTGTGACGGGGTTTTTTTTAGTGACAGTGTTGTGTAGTGGGGGTGTTGTGTAGTGACAGTGTTTTTAGTGACAGTGTTGTGTAGTGACGTGTTGTGTGGGGACAGTTTTGGGAGTGACGGGGGTTTTTTGTAGTGATGGGGTTGTGTTATTGTTGTGTGGATGGTGTTGTGGGGAAGGGGGTTTTTTTTTGGGGACTTGTTTGTAATGACCCCTTTTGGGAGTGACAGTGTTGTGTAGTGACAGTGTTGTGGTGTTGGTTTGTTGACGGGTTGGTAGTGACAGTGTTGTGAGTGACGTGTTTTATGATTGTTTATAGGGGCAGTGTTGTTCGGGGGAAAGGTTTTTTGGGGACAGTGTTGTGTGGGGACAGTGTGTGAGTGACTGTTTGTGGTGATGGGGGGACAGTGTTGTTTTTTGAGGTGTTATATGGGGACGTGTTTTTTCGTGGAGGGGTTTTGGGGGGGGAAAGGTTGTAGTGGGAGGTTTTTTAGGACGGGGTTTTTTGTGCGGACAGGTTTGGTAGTGACAGTGTTTTGGGGACAGTTTGGGAGTGACAGTGTTGTGTGGGGCGGTGTTGTGTGTGGTGTTGTGGGGGGAATGTTGTGTAGTGATGGTGTTGTGTAGTGGGGGTTTTGTTAGTGATGGTTTATATAGTAAGTGATGTTCTGTAGTGACGTTTGTGTAGTAAAAGTTTGTAGTGACAGTGTGTGACGGAAAAGGTTTTTTTGTAGTGACAGTGTTGTGTGGGGACAGTGTTTTTTCGGGGACAGGTTTGTGTAGTGAGGGGGTTGTGTAGTTACAGTTTTTGTGGGGGTGTGTTTTTGAGTAGTGTGTTGTGTAGTGATGTTGTGTAGTGAAGGTTGTGTAGTGACAGGTTGTGAGGACAGGGGAAAAGGGCAGGGGGAGTGGGGGGTTTTTGGTGGGTTTCGAGTGAAAATTTTTTAATGACAGGGGTGACAGTGGGTGTAGTGACAGTGTTGTGTGGGGACAGTTTTGTGGGGAAGTTTTGGGAAAATGACGTGTTGTGTAGTCCCCCGGGGTTTGTTGGGACAGGGGTTGTTAGTGATGGTGTTGTGTGGGGAAAATGTTGTTCGGGTGACGTGTTTTTTTGGGGACGGGGTTTTTTGGGGACAGTGTTGTGTAGTGACATGATTTAGTGATAGTGTTTTTGGGGGATGGTGTTGTGTGGGAAGGGGTTTTTTTCCCGGGACTTTTTATTTGTGACAGTGTTGTGTAGTGACAGTGTTGTGTAGTGATGGTGTTGTGTAGTGACAGTGTTGTGTAGTGATGGTGTTATATAGTGACAGTGTTGTTCGAGGAAGGTTTTGTTTTATGTGGGGGTGAAGTGTTTGTGGTACAGGGGTTGTGTGGTGACAGTGTTGTGTAGTGACAGTGTTGTTGTGTAGTGACAGTGTTGTGTGGGACAGTGTTGTTATGTGGTACGGGGGGGTGATTTGTTGGGAGGACAGTGTTAGGTGACTTTCTGAGGACAGTGTTGTTCGAGTGACAGTTTTTTAGGAATTTTGTGAGTGATTGTGTTGGTGGTGGTGTATTTCTTTTTTTGGGGATTTACGGTTTGGTGACAGTTTTTTGGGTGGCCGGGGTTGTGTGCGACGGTTTGTTTTAGGGCAGGTTGGTGGACGGGGGGAGGTTTTTAGTGACAGGGTGTGGAGGTTGGTAGTCCCTTTTTTGTAGGACGTGTTGTGTAGTGACAGTGTTTTTTATGTGGTGACAGTGTTTTAGTGAATGTTTGTGAGGACGGGAAGGGGACGTGCTGTGTGACAGTGTTTTTTAGTAAGGGGGTTTTTGGGACATTGGGAGTGATTGTGTTTGTAGGATGGTGTTGTGATGACAGTTTTTTGGTGACAGTGTTGTGTTGACAGTGTTATTGGTATTTACAGTGGTTTTTGTAGTGACAGTGTTGTTAGTGACATGTTTTTTTGTGACATGGTCTGTAAAGTTTGTTGTGTGAGTGTTGTGAGTGACAGTGTTGTTTGGAGGCAATTTTTCCCCGGACAGTGTTGTTTTTAGTGACGGGGTTTTTGTGTGAAGGTTCTGTAGGACAGTTTTGTTCGGGGAATTTTTTGGGGAAAAGATTTTTGATGATGGTGTTGTGGTGACCAAGGGGTTAGTGACATTTTTGTGTGTGACGGGGTTGTGTAGTGAAAATTTTGGTAGTTACAGGGTTTTTTTGAGTGACGTTTTATGAGGACGTGTTCGAGTGACAGTGTTGTTCGATGACAGGGGGTACTTGTTGTGTGGGGATGGTTTTGTGTGGGGACAGGGGTTGATGACGTGTTGTGTGGGAAAATTTGGGGGACAGTGTTGTTGTGTGGAAAATTTGTGTCGACGGGGTTGTGTAGTGACATGTTTTGACGTTTTGGGGGCAGTTTTTTTTTGAGTGACAGGTTGTGAGGGGGTGAGGGGGTTGGGGTGACAGGTAGGGGGTGACAGTGTTTGTGGTGACAGTGTTGTGTAGTGACAGTGTTGTGTGGGGGTGTTGTGTAGTGACATTTTGACGGCAGTTTTTACGACGGTTTTTTGGGTGACGGGGTTTGTGGGTAAAGTTTGTGTAGTGGCCGGGGTTGTGTATTTTACTTTTTTGGGGGGGCCGGGGTGATGCATTGTGTAGTGACATGTTTTTAGTGACAGTGTTGTGTATGACAGGTTGTGTAGGACAATGTTGTTTTTGGGGAAAGGGGTTTTAGTGGGAGTGTTGTGTGGGATGGTGTTGTGTGGGGGCCCGTGTTTGTGGGGATGGTTTTTGGGTGAAGTGGTGTGTGGGTGTTTGTGAGTGACATTTTTTCTGTAGTACAGTTTGTGTGTGACAGTTTGTTTTTGGGACAGTGTTTTTTGACAGGGGGTTGTGTGTGATGGGGTTTTTATTTACGGGGGTGGTAGTGACAGTGTTGTTCGGTGCGTGTTTGTGTGACGGGTTTTTTGTGTAGTAAGTGTTGTGTATGACAGTGTTGTGTAGTGATGGTTTTGTGTTCGGTTGGGTTTTTAGTGATGTTTTGTTAAAAAGGGGTTTGAGGATGGGGTTGTGACAGTGTTGTAGTGACGGGGTTGTGTAGTGACAGTGTTGTGTAGTGGGAGTGGTTTGGGGGTGTTGTGGGGGATGTTCTGTGTGATGGGGTTGTGAGTACGTGTTGTGTAGTGACAGTTTTGTGTGTGAAAAAGGTTTGTGGGGGTGTGTGGTGACATTTTGGGGGGTGACTTTTTTTAGTGATGGGGTGTTTTGGGGTTTTTTCTGTAGTACGTGTTTTGTAGTGACAGTGTTTTTAGTGACATTTTTTTGGGGGAAGGGGTGGGGATAGTGTTGTGAGTGATGGTGTTGTGTAGTGACAGGTTGTTTTTTGGGGCTTTTTTATGTTGTGACGGTTGTGGTGACAGTGTTGGTAGTGATGGTGTTGTGTGGGGAATTGTTGTGTAGTATTGTTATATAGTGACAGGTTTTTCTGTAGTGACGGTTTTTATAAATGTAGTGGTACAGTTTGTTGGGAAAAATTTTGGAGTAAGGTTTTGTGGGGCGGGGTTTTGTGGGGACAGTGTTGGTTTTGGTGACAGTGTTGTGTGGAAAATGTTGTTGTGTGGGACAGTGTTTAGTGACATGTTCGGTACGTTTGTTCGGGGTTTTTGTGGTGACATTGTTTGTGTAGTGATTGTGTTGTGTAGTGACAGTGTAGTGTGGGACAGTGTTGTGTAGTACGTGTTGTGTGGGGACAGTGTTTTGTGTAGAAATGTTGTTCTGACAGTGTTGTGTGGGGGGGGTGTTTTTGTGGTGGTGTTTTTAGTGAGGGTTGTTTGGCCGGGGTTGTGTGGAGGTTGTGTAGTGACTTTTGGTAGTGATGGTGTTTTTTTGAAAATGTTTTTGGGGGACAGTGTTGTGTGGGAAATGTTATTGTGGGGACAGTGTTGTGTGGGGAAAGTTTGTGTGGGGACAAAGGGTTTTGTGTAGTGAAAACCCCAGTGACATGTTTGAGGGGGTTTTTTATTACAATTTTTTAGTGACAGTGTTGTTTTGGTCGGGGTTTTGTATGACAGTGTTCTGAGTGACAGTGTTGTTCGAGTGAATTTTTTGGGTGACATTGTTGGTAGTGATGGTGTTGTGTTGACAGTGTAGTGTAGTGACAGTGTTGTGTAGTAAGTGGGTAGTGACAATGTTGTGTATTTTTGTTTGTTGTTTGTGGGGGTGTTATGTTTTGACGGGGTTCTGTGGGACCCCGGGGAGGGCAGTTTTTGGGGACAGTGTTGTGTGGTGGGTTTTTGTAGTGACGGGGTTGTGAGTGAGTGTTGTGTAGTGACGGGGTTGTGTAGTGATGGTTTTTTAGTAAAGGTGTTGTGTAGTGACAGGGAAAGGGAGGAAAGTTTGGGGACGTGGGACTGACAGGGACTGACCCCGTGTTGTGTGTAAATTTTTTAGTGAAAGGTTTTAGGACAGTGTTGTGTAGGGCTTTTTTTGGGGAGTGACGTGTTGTGTATAAGTATTTGAGTGACGTGTTGTGTAGGACGGGTTTTGGGAGTGACTTGTTTTTGGTGACAATGTTGTGTAGTAAAAATGTTGTGAGTGACAGTGTTGGAGTGAGGGTTTTGGAGTGACAGTGTTGTGTATGTTTTGTGGTGACAGTGTTGTGTAGTGACAGGTTGTGTAGTGACATGTTGTTCGTAGTACAGTGTTGTGTGGACAGTGTTGTGTTGCGGGGGTTTTGTAAAAATTTGTTTGGTTTTAAAAAGTGTTGAGTACTTTTTTTTTGACAGTTTGTTCATGACAGTTTTTGGGAGGGACATGTTTTTTATGACAGGGGGGATGGTTTTGGGTGATATTTTGGGTACAGTGGTGTTAGAGTGAAGTGAGGGGGGAAATTTTGTGTAGGGGTTTTGGGTTTTGAGAACAGGGGTGAGTGACAGTGTTGTTTGTAGTGACGGGGTTTTTTTGACGTTTTGGTAGTGACGGGTTTTTTGTGGGGACGTGTTGTGTGGTGACCCCGGGTGGTGGGGTGTTTTTCCCGTTTGTGACAGGTTGGTAGTGACGTGTTTGTGTGTGGTGTTGTGTATTTTAAATTTTTGTGAGTATGGTTTTGTATGACAGGGGTTGTGTGTAAAGGTTTGTGGTGACATGTTGTTGTGTAGGCAGTGTTGGGGGGACAGTGTTTGAGGGACAGTGTTGTGTGGGGTTGGGGTTGTGTAGTGACGGGGATGTGTAGGACAGGGGTGGATAGTGTTGGTAGTACAGTGTTTATGACGGGGTTGTGTGGTGACATTTTTTGTGGGGCCCCGGATTGTGTAGTAATGGTGTTGTGTGTACATGTTTTTTTTTATGACAGTGAGGTGGTGACAGTGTTGTAGTGACAGGGGGAGGACCCCGTGTTGGTGTAGGACATTTTTTTGGGGACGGGGTTGGGGCCCAGTTTTCTGGGGACAGTGTTGTGAGGGGGTTTTGATAAAAGTTTTTGGGATGATGGTTTTTATTTTTGGGGTTTGTGTCGGCAGTTTGTTATTAGTGACATGATGTGAGGAAGTTTTGTGTAGTAAATGTTGTTGTGTGGGAAAAGGGTGTTGTGTAGTGACGTGGGAACATGTTTGGGGACGGGTTTTTGGGGGGGACAGTGTTGTTGTTTGGGGAAGTTTTGTGTGGGGTGTTGTGTAGGAGAGTGTTTTTTCTGGGGAAAGGGTTTTGAGGGGTTTTGTGGTAAGTTTTTTTAAAAGTGACATTTGGGGAAAAAACGGGTTTTGGTGACATTTGGGGGTGTTTTAGTGACAGTGTTGTGTAGGGGGAAAAGATGGGAATGTTGTTTGGGCGGGGTTTTGGGACGTTTGTGAGTGACAGTGTTTTTGTGCAGTAAGTGTTGTGTATGAGGTGTTGGGGTGACAGTGTTTTTTCGTTGAAGTGTTGTGTGGGGCAGTGTTTTTAAAGAAAGTTTTTGGGGTGAAAGGTTTTTATGACAGGGTTTTGGTTTTTTTTTGGGGTGAATTTGTGTAGGAAAGGGGGAAAGTGTTTTAGTGACAGTGTTTTTTATGACTGTTAATAGTGCATTTATTGTTAAAAGGGGGGTGATTTTGTTGAGGGGGAAATTTTTTGTAAATTTTTGGGTTTTGATTTAGTGAGGGGTTTTATTTTGATGGGTTTTTTTTTTATTTAATTTTGTTTTATTTATGATTTTTGTTATTGATGAGGGGTTTTTTATATGAAGGTGTTGTTGATTGTTTTTAAATTTTTATTGAGTGATTTTGTTGTTTGTGTAGTGATGGTGTTGTTGATGTTATAAAATTTTTTATAAAAATAAAATGTTTTTTATGTGTTAGGGTTTTTTTTTATGTGTTGGGGGGTTTGTGTTATGGGGTGTTTTGATGTTATATGTTTTTGATGTGTAGTGAGGGGGTTTTATTTATGATGGTGTTGTTTTATATATGGGAAAGGGGTTTTTTGATTTTTTATGAGGTTTTTGATTTTTAATTTTTTTTTGATGTGTAGAAAAATTTTTTTGATTTTGTGATTTGTTGTTGTGTGTGGGATGGTGTTTTGATGAGTGATGGTTTTGTTATTGTAGTGGGGTTTGTTGATGGGTTTAGGGGGTTTTTTGTAGTGATGGTGTTGTTGATGTGTAGTGATGGTGTTGTTGATGTATATGTGGTTTTGGGGTGTGTTGTATTTTTGTTTATGTGTTGATGGTGTTGTTGATATGAGTATGGTTTTTGTGTTGTGATGGTTTGAGGGGTGATGGTTTTGTTTATTTTTATTGATGGTTTTGGGATATGTAGGGGTTTGTTGTTGTTTGGGAAATTTTTGATGATGTGTAGTATTTTTTGTTATTTTAGTGATTGTTTTTGTGTATTTAAATTTGGGGTTTTTGATGTGTAGTGAAGTTTGTTGTTTATAGTGATTTTTGTTTATTTTGTGAAAGCTGTTTTTTTTGTTTTTTTGATTTTGAAATTGTAGTGGTTTTTGTTGATGTGTAGTGATGGTGTTGTTGTGTGTATGATTTTGTTGATGTGAGTATGGTGTTGTTGGGGGTGGGGATGGTTTTTTGTGAGTGATGGTTTTTTTGAAAAGTTTGGGGAAAAGGTTTTTATTTTTTGTAGGGGATTGTTGTTGATTTTGTAGGAGGGTTGGGTTTTTAGTGATGGTGTTGTTTGATGTGTATGATGGTTTTTTTGTGGTGATATCCCCTTTTTTGGGGGTTTAGAGAACCTTCAGCCGGTTTCCGGGCTCAGATGTTGTTCAATATTTATTGTTTTAGTGATATTTTTGTATAAAAGTTTTAAAAATTTAGTTGATGTATATTGAATTGTTTAAAAAAGTGTTGTATAAAATTTGATGTATTTGAGTGCTTGAAAAATATTTTTGGCAGCGTAAATGTTATAATTTAAAGGGGTGGCCTCCCCTTTTTAAATGTTAGGACATAAGGGTTTTCCCGTTAAAAAAAGTTAAGGGGGGGCTTGTGGCTGTATGTCTGCCCCTTTTAACTGCTGCATGAAAACCTTTTAAAATCGGGGAAAAAAAGGGGGCCCCCAAATTTTCCCGGGGGTTTTTTTTAAACAATTCCCAAACTTAGATCTGCTTTGTTACTGCTAACACTCAAACATAGATCAACATTTTTTTTCCCCACCCAAAAATTTTGGCCCAAAATTTTTCCAGATCCCCCTGGTCAACATAAAAGGGGTCTTCCTTAGTGCACGTATTAAAAAATGGAACCTTTTGGGGACCGTGGAAGCCCCAAATTAAACAGGCAAATTAGAGAAAAACATGGTAGCATCGGGGGTTCCATGTGTTTTTTTTAAATTTCCCCTTTTGGAAATGATTTGCCCCCGGGGGTTTGTGGTTTTGGGGAAATCAGGGAAAACCAGTTCAACCCCCCCCCGGGGGTTTCCAAAAAGGCCCCCAATGGTGGGGAAAAAAAAAACTGATAAAAACCCCTTTCAACATTTTTGCAACATTTTTTTAAAATTTTGGCCTTTTTGGGAGTGTCATCCTGAAAAGTCTTATAACCCCCCTTTAAAAAAAAAAAATTTTAGAACGATAATATGGGGGTTTTGGGGTGGGGGGTGGCAGTCTCATCTTCTTCTGTCTCATCCCCCTTGTCTCTATCTCCATCCCCAAAAAAAAAACCCCAGGAAAAATTTCCTGGGATCCAAAAAAATTCAGACAAGTGTTTCCCCTGTCTTTTGAATGATAAAAAAGGCATGACAAAAAAAATTAAAATTTTATTTTTTCCCGGAAAATCAGGGGGGGGTTTCTCCCTCTTATGAAAACCTTTTTTTTGGTTCCCCTCTGGGGCGGGGAAACGGAAGCCCAAACAAATAAGCGGGGAAGAGATAAATAAAAGAGTGGGGGAGTTGGCTTTTTATGTGTAACAGAAAAAAAATAAAGTCAAGGCGTGCCAATCATAAATTTGTCACCCCTTTTTATGCCCCGTGGGTGCCTTTTCTCTTTTAAAAGGGGTTTTTTATCCAGCATGTTTTCATTTTGGGCCCCATAAATACAGTTTATCTTGAGTTTGAAAATTTTTTTAAAAATTTTTTGAGTCCCAAAATTCTAAACTTTTTTCCCCCTGGGGGAAAAATGAAAATTAAATTAATCTTTTCCCAAAACCCAAAAACCACTTAAAAAAGCATTTACAATAATACCCCAAAAAAATCCCTTCAAAAAACTATCAAGAAGGGCCCGGAAAGAGGGGAGACTGGGAGGGGGGGACTCCCCCGGTGTTAGTATTTTTTTTTGGGGAAATCTGCTTCAACAAAAATTTTAGCCCCTGCTGAAATTTTAAAATTCTTGGAGCCCAACTTTCATTAAACCCCATTTTTTTTGAAAATGCAAGACAAAAAACATTCAACTCACAGTATGGTAATCGTAATGGAAACCCCTTTTTTTCCCCCTTTTAAAAAATTTTAAAATAATGTGAAAAAGGTAGGGGATTAAACCCCCTATCTTGGGGGGATCCGATCTGTTTTTCCCAAACTTTTCTCCCAGCTGTGAGTTTTCCCCTTTTAACAGATATCGGGCCTTTTCCCCAAAAAGGGGCCCCCCCTTTTGAAAGGTAAAGGTGCCCAAAGGTCTTTTAGGGGGAACTAGGCCCTTGACTGGTAGCGGGGTTTTCCCCGGGGGATTTTTCCCAAAAAAAATTTTTTAATGTTCCCAAAATGCTAACTGGTATAATTCCTAAAATTTTTCCTCTTTTTAGACCTTTAAAATGCCCCTTTTGGGGGAAAAATATTCAAACATTTTTAACATCTAAAAACCTCCTGGAACCCCCCCCAAAAATTCCCCTAAAAAATCATACCTCCCATAAAAAACCATACTTTTCAATGATCCCAAAATTGAACACTGAACCTTTTTTTTGCCCCGACTAACTAGGCTTGGCCCCATGAAAACATGTACCCCCCGGAAAAGTGGTCTTTCAAACCCCTTTGCCAGGGCGTAAAAATGGGGGAAAAAGCTGGGAAAAAAAAATTTCAATTGTCTTTTACAACCCAGTACCCCGGGGATGGGGGGGCAAAAACAAATTGGGGGAACATAATTCAGATGGGCACCCCATCCCTTAATAGGGGAATGAGCTGTCATGGGGGGTTTTAATTGCTTGAAAAAATTTTAGTAAAAGGGGAAAATTTAAAATGAAAAATGAGCGGGGGGCTTTTTGTTTTATTATTTGGGGATTTTTTAAACATTCCTTTACTAACTTTAAACCGGGTCGCACTAACAAAAGCACTCCATTGCCTGGTGAGGTTTATTACTTAAAAAACTCAATTGCTGTGTTGAGTACCAGGTAACCCACCGAATTATATAACAAGCTTAACGGGGGGCCCAAATCTTGGCCAACAGCTCATCATTCCCTTCTAACTCAATCAACAAAATTTTTTAAAAATCTCTTTCCTTTTGAAAAACTTTGGGAAGGTGATTTTAATCATCTCATGTCAAATCAAACCATTTTTGTTTTCCGGTTCATGGTTTCATATGGAAAAGTTCAGCAAACCCCCTTTTCTCACTCTGACTGACAGCTCATACACTACCTTTTGACCTTAAATTCTTTTATGTGTAACGACATGAATCATTATGAATTTTTGGGAAGAATGTTGGGGATGGTTCTCCCTGGGTTGGCTCCCCCGTCCAACAAAATTTTGTTTGTTCAGGGCATGAAGTAAAACAAAAGACTTTAAAATTGGAACCCCACGGGGAAAACCGTCCCCCCTATTCAATATTCTAATTAATGCCTTCTTAATGCTATGCTAGCCCCCAAATTTATGATTAGTTTTAAGTGATATAATACACCAGGTTCTCCAAAAACATCCTTAACCATGAAAGCCTCGTGTCAGGACCTGAGGTTGATAATCTCTACTGATAAAACAAAGATACTCAATAGAGTCCTCCTCCAGAGAGCCACGAGGCCAGATCCAGTTGCATTGGTCTCTTCTAGAATATGTAAACAAAATACAGGTATCTAGGCTTTGAGGTCCACTACTTGGACCTGTTGTAAGAGACTTTGTCCTCAATATAAAGGGCTAGAGTTTAGTTTAATATCTTTATTATGCCCCCATACCCATCCTGTGGGCGGTAGTCAAAAGATTACAGAGGTCACAATGGGGCCCGGGAATCCCCCAAAGTTTTGATCATTGAGCAAGTTACAAAAGTAATGATCTCACAAATTTCAAAGGTAATGAATAAAATTTAAAAGGTAATGAACCCCAAAGTTACAAGGTAATGAACTCTCAAGTTACAAAGGTAATGAACTCACAATTTCAAGGTAATGAATCATGTAAGTAAATTTTCTTACTTAAGTTTATACATGGTCACAATCATGAACAAATTATAAAAATTGAAAAGGACACAAAAAGCCAATGTTACAAACTGGCAATACCACGGTAGATAGTAAACAGGGGATGCCCTGGGAAATGAATTACCAGAAACTGATGAAGGCTCCATGGTTGCACTAGTGCCGAAGATAAAAGAGACAGGAACACACGCTGGGGATACAATGGGGAAACAGTCACAAAAAACGGGCAAAGGGAAACCAGGCATGTTTGAATATTATGAACATGATATCTGCAGGCAAGGAATATCTGGGAAATCAGATGGGACATGTGATTATGATCACCCCAGAAAATGCCGTGCCCATATGAAACAGGAAAATGCAACCTCCCGTCCTGTAGCTTTTCCACCCTGAAATGTGCCACTCATCAGTTCAGGAAAGACAGTGCTATAACTTATACCAGGCATACCACCTAAAGGGTACAAGGCGACACAGAACATCCAGACCATGGCAAAACCTGGGTAGCCACAGCCCTCTGGAGAGAGAGGTATTTTAGTGCCAGGAAGGAAAAAAAGCTGGCAGGAAATGACAGAAATTGTACACCAACTACAATCATTTCTGAGTGGAATCACAGTCAATGGCCTCCACTCCAACACACAGATATTGTGCCGGAAAAAGACCCCCAAAAAAAACACGGTGCGGAGCCATGCTCTGTATTTTTGTGTTTTCATGGTATCTTTAACGTGCTAGAACTTTAAAACTGTGCCAGTGATCCTATAAGGTACATCCTCAGTGCTCGAACTAATCCTGCAGAAAACAGTTATACTGAGTCCAAAAAGAGTAGTATGCAAGAATGCATACCGAGGGGAACTTAGGCCTAAGTTTGTGTGAAACAACAAAGAGAACAAATATTGGTCAGAGGAAAGAAAGTCTCCCTGAAAATAAGGTGTAGATATAACTGGTATAGTGAATATCACAGTGGTGCCGTAGTATACAGATAAGTTAATAAATGTTAAAGTTAAGTGTTAGGCCTAACGCGTTTCGTGTTTGAAATCAGTTGCCAGCGATCGTCGGGTCCTTACCACGCAGGTCAGCTGTATTGATAATTTTAATCTGCTAGTGTACCTGACCAAAATCTAGTGATTAGTTGATATAAAAGAATTTCTATCGAAATACGAATAGGTGCACAATCTTGAGAAAATACGTAAATTGTCCAGCTCAGAAAAATACGATAAACAGTGCCGAGTTGTGAGTTGTCAGTGAACGATTTCAACAACATAAGACCGTATATCATTATTCAGTCAACATAGTGAAAAACAGCAGTTTGTGGTGGAAGTAGGAAAAAACAACAACAAAAAACTAAACCCAGTGCCTAAAACCCCATGTGGTAAACCAGGGTGAGGTTAAACAGGGTGCCAGAAGTAAACAGGGTGCCAGAGGTATGGCCATCCATCATAGTAGAAGCTGCCAGAAGCACCGGAGTTTTTCTCCAACACGCAAGTTATACTTTTTGTATCAAACTGATCATTATTACTCTGTTTAATCATCTTCCAGTGGTCTGTCTCGAGTAACCCAAAATATGCCTACAGGATCCATTAAATAAGTGATACTGGATTGCATCAGATCCAAGAAATAAGGGAACCAATGACCGGATTCAAAACTGGTATCCTCGTCCGGATTCAATAAGCAGACGGGGTTTTAAGTGGCCTTATCAAACACCCAAACAATAACAATAACTTAAAGCAGTAAGATTGTCCATACACTTACACATGCAAATAAAATAGATACAATACAAATAGATGGATCACCACTTCAAGGAAGCTATTAGTAGAATATACAGTAAAACAACCAACAAAATCAATCATAAATCCTGTGAATATGCACCAAACAAGCAAACATTGCACTGGATGGATTACATGCAATGTCTGTGGTAAATGGAGCAACTACATGATATATTAAACCAGGGAAGTTTTTTGGGATGCCCAAATGAGACCGAACTGTGGAATAGAATCACATTGATGTTAAAAGATGACAACATCAAATCGGCCTTCATAAAAAACATGACAGCCTCATTAACAGTTGGGAAAGTAAAACAATCTGGGCCAGATGGTGCTATCGCCCTTGGGTACAGATGGTGCTCTGTAGGCAGTAACTGTAAGGAGGAGAAATAAATGATGGTGACCTAAGGGGGACAGAGCTCAGTGGGAAAACAGGTGTCATCGCCCTTGGTACAGATGGTGCTCTGGTAGACAGTAACGTAAGAATGGAGAAATAAATGATGGTGACCTGAAGGGGACAGGAGCTCCAGTGGGGAATCAGATGTAGACAAAGGATGCACAAATGTTACAAACTAGCAATACTATGGTAGATAGTAAACAGGGGGATGCCCCTGGAAATACTGAAGATAAATTCAGAAACTGAGAGGCTCCATTGTTAGCACTAGTGACGAAGATAGAAACGAGACAGGAACACACCCACCAATAGGGAATACAATGGGGAACACAGTCACAAACAACCAGGGCAAACAGAAACCAGGCCTGTGTGAATATTATGCACTTGGTATCTGCAGGCATGGAATATCTGGGAAATCAAATGGGATATGCAATTATGATCACCCCAGAAAATGCCATGCCCATATGAAAACAGGAAAATGCAACCTCCCGTCCTGTAAGCTTTTCCACCCAGAAATGTGCCACTCATCAGTTCAGGAAAGACAGTGCTATAACTTATTTTGCCAGACATACCACCTAAAGGCTACAAGACGACACAGAACACCCAGACCATGGCAAAACTGGGTAGCCACAGCCACTCTCTCGAGAGGTTTTTTAGTGTCAGGAAGGAAAAAAGCTGGCAGGAAATGACAGAAATCGTACACCAACTGCAATCATTTCTGGAGTGGAATCACAGTCATTGGCCTCCACTCCAACACAACAGATATTAGTGCCAGGAAAAAAAGACTCCCCCTATACACTGGACCTCATCTTCACCAACAATGATGATCTGATACGAAATGTCATCATATCAAAAACAATATACTCAGATCACAACATAATAGAGGTCCAGACATGCATGCGGGGAGCCCCAGATCAACAAAATGTGATCAGCCGCGAGGGAGCTTTCTCCAAATTCAACTTCAATAACAAAAACATAAGGTGGGACCAAGTAAACCAAGTCCTAAATGATATAAACTGGGAAGATTGCCTAAGCATCATGGATCCCAACCTATGTCTAGAACAAATTAACTCTGTGGTACTTGAGGTTTGCTCAAGGCAAATTCCCTTAAGGAAAAGGAGGAGAAGATGCAAACTAGAAAGAGAGAGGTGCTCCCTATACAGGCGAAGGCAAAGAATAACGGAGCGGCTACAGGAGGCCAATATCTCTGAAATATGTAGGGAGACACAAGTCAGAGAAATAGCAAACATCGAATTAAAACTAAAGGAATCTTACAGGAATCAAGAGACACGGGGAAAAACTAAAAGCCATAAATGAAATTGAAAGAAACCCTAAGTATTTCTTTTCCTATGCAAAATCAAAGTCGAGAACAACAACCAGTATTGGGCCCCTACTTAAACGGGATGGGTCCTACACAGATGACAGCAAGGAAATGAGTGAGTTACTTAAATCCCAGTATGACTCAGTTTTTAGCGAGCCACTAACCAGACTGAAAATCGAAAACCTAAATGATTTTTTATGAGAGTGCCACAGAACTTGACAGACGCATGCCTTTCTGACATCACCACGACGCCAAATGACTTCGAAAAGGCAATAAATGACATGCCCATGCACTCCGCTCCAGGCCCAGACTCATGGAACTCCGTGTTCATCAAGAACTGCAAGAAGCCCCTATCACATGCTTTTAACATCCTATGGAGAGGGAGCATGGACACTGGGATCGTCCCGCAGCTACTAAAAACAACAGACATAGCCCGCTCCACAAAGGGGCAGTAAAGCAATAGCAAAGAACTACAGACCAATTGCGCTAACGTCCCATATCATAAAAATCTTTGAAAGGGTTCTAAGAAGCAAGATCGCCACCCATCTTGATACCCATCAATTGCACAACCAGGACAGCATGGGTTTAGAGCAGGCCGCTCCTGTCTGTCCCAACTACTGGACCACTACGACAAGGTCCTGGATGCTCTAGAAGATAAACAGAATGCAGATGTTATATACACAGATTTTGCAAAAGCCTTTGACAAGTGTGACCATGGTGAAATAGCACACAAAATGCGTGATAAAGGAATAACAGGAAAAGTTGGTAGATGGATCTATAATTTCCTAACATGTAGAACACAAAGAGTAGTAGTCAACAGAGTAAAGTCTGAGGCAGCTACTGTGAAAAGCTCTGTTCCACAAGGCACAGTACTTGCTCCCATCCTATTCCTCATCCTCATATCAGACATTGACAGGGATATAAGCCACAGTGCTGTGTCTTCCTTTGCAGATGACACCCGAATCTGTATGACAGTGTCCACCGTTGAAGACACTGCAAGACTCCAAGAAGACATAAACCAAATCTTTAAATGGGCTGCAGAAAACAATATGAAGTTCAATGATGAGAAATTTCAATTACTCAGATACGGAAAACGTGAAGAAATTAAAATCTCATCGGAGTACAAAACTAATTCCAACCACACAATAGAGCGAAAAACTAATGTCAAAGACCTGGGAGTGATCATGTCAGAGGATCTCACCTTCAAGGACCATAACAAAGTAGCAATTGCATCTGCTCGAAAAATGACAGGATGGATAATGAGAACCTTCAAAACCAGGGATGCCAAGCCCATGTTGACACTTTACAGATCGCTTGTTCTATCTAGGCTGGAATATTGCTGCACACTAACTGCACCTTTCAAGGCGGGTGAAATTGCTGACCTTGAAAATGTGCAGAGAACCTTCACCGCACGCATAAGTGCGATAAACCACCTCAACTACTGGGAACGCTTGAAGTTCCTAAACCTGTACTCTCTAGAACGCAGGGGAGAGATACATTATTATATACACATGGAAAATTCTCGAGGGCTTAGAACCAAACTTGCACACAAAAATCACTCCCTACGAAAGGAAAAGACTCGGCAGGCGATGTAACATCCCCCAATGAAGAGCAGGGGTGCCACTAGCATGTTGAGGGACAACACAATAAGTGTCAGGGGCCCAAGATTGTTCAACTGCCTCCCAGCATACATCAGGGGGATTACCAACAAACCCCAGGCTGTCTTCAAGCAGGCACTGGACAGGCACCTCAAGTCGGTACCTGATCAGCCGGGCTGTGGTTCGTACGTTGGACTGCATGTGGCCAGCAGTAACATCCTGGTTGATCAGGCTCTGGTCCAACAGGAGGACTGGTCACAGACCGGGCCGCGGGGGCGTTGACCCCTGGAATTCTCTCCAGGTAAATTCTCTCCAGGTAGATACCACCAATACCACAAATCCAACAACATTCATTTTTGCAAATATACAGGGTCTAAAGCCAGCAACAAACAACAAGATACCTTACATCCGTGAACTGCTTACAGAGTAAAATGCTATGTTTGCGGCTTTCACAGAGACCCTCATAAGAGACCACTTGGACAATGAAATATGGATCCCGGGCTACAACCTATACAGATGTGACAGAGTGAACAGGCAAAAGGTGGGGGGGTTGGTCTGTATATCACAGAGTCACTTATATGTTCAGAACTACTAAATGCTTCAAATGATGTAGTTGAAGTATTAGCAATAAAGATCGAGAATCAAAACCTGGTCATCGTAGTTGTATACAAGCCTCCGGATGCAACGTCCCAACAATTCCAGGAACAGCTTCTGAAAATTGACCACTGTCTGGAAAATCTTCCAGCTCCTGCCCCCAACATCTTGCTTCTGGGGGATTTCAACCTAAGGCACCTAAAATGGAGGAACATTGCAAACAATGTGGTAGCAGAGATAACAGAAGGAGGCAGCTCAGATGAAAACTCGCACACACATGAACTTTTAAATCTCTGCACCAAATTCACCTTAAGCCAGCAAATAGTAGAGCCTACAAGATTAGAGAATACGCTGGACCTCATCTTCACCAACAATGATGATCTGATACGAAATGTCATCATATCAAAAACAATATACTCAGATCACAACATAATAAAGGTCCAGACATGCATGCGGGATCCCCAGATCAACCAAATGTGATCAGCCACGAGGGAGCCTTCTCTAAATTCAACTTCAATAACAAAAACATAAGGTGGGACCAAGTAAACCAAGTCCTAAATGATATAAACTGGGAAGATAGCCTAAGCATCATGGATCCTAACCTATGTCTAGAACAAATTAACTCTGTGGCACTTGAGGTTTCCTCAAGGCAAATTCCCTTAAGGAAAAGAAGGAGAAGATGTAAACTAGAAAGAGAGAGGCACTCCCTATACAGGTGAAGGCAGAGAATAATGGAGCAACTACAAGAGGCCAATATATCTGAAATACGTAGGGAGACACTGGTCAGATAAATAGCAAGCATCGAATTAAAACTAAAGGAATCTTACAGGAATCAAGAAACGCGGGAAGAACTAAAAGCCATAAATGAAATTGAAAGAAACCCAAAGTATTTTTTTTCTTATGCCAAATCAAAGTCGAGAACAACATCCAGTATTGGGCCCCTACTTAAACGAAATGGGTCCTACACAGATGACAGCAAGGAAATGAGTGAGTTACTAAAGTCCCAGTATGACTCAGTTTTTAGCGAGCCACTAACCAGATTGAAAGTCAAAGACCTAAATGAATTTCTTATGAGAGTGCCACAGAACTTGGCAGATGCATGCCATAAATGACATGCCCATGCACTCCGCTCCAAGCCCAGACTCATGTAACTCCATGTTCATCAAAAACTGCAAGAAGCCCCTATCACTCTAGGCATGAAAACCTGCCATCTCATATTAGAGAAAACTTAGAGAGTGCTTCTGAAGAAATGTTGAAACTGATTAATTTTATGAGCCAAAATATTGATGAGAGTGATTGCCTCTTCACCGAGTATGTATTAGATAACGCATTAACTAAAGGTCGATCAACTGCTCCTGGAGATAATGGTATAACCTATGATATTCTCAGAACTTTAAGGCATGTGCCTAATAATCCTTTGTTGGCACAGTATAATCCCAGTTACATTGAGGGAGTTCTTCCTACTTCCTGGACCAATAGTCTCATTGTGCCTATCCCTAAGCCCCAACAGGCTGATACATTTAGACCGATCTCCTTAACTAGTTGTCTTTGTAAATTTTTTGAAAGAATGATACTTAACAGACTGTAATATAGAATTAGACACCAACTCTCCCCCTCCCTCCATGGGTTCATGAAAGGTAAGAGTGTGCAGAATTGTATTTCTACCTTTCTCACCACACACACCTCTACTAGTTTTACCACATTTCTTGATCTAAAATCTGCATTTGATATCATGAACAGAACTGTTATACTACATGAACTAGCCAAAATTAATATTGGTGGTAGCCTACTCGTCTGGATAATGGGATACCTGTCAAACAGAGTATCCTCTGTCCTCTACTAAGGCTTTAGAAGCGAGTCTAAAGAAATGTCCCTAGGTACACCGCAGGGAGGAGTTCTCAGTCCCATGCTATTTAATATTCTGATTAATGCTCTCCTAAATGCTCTACCTACCTCACCTAAACATATAGCTATAAGCTATGCTGATGACATCATGATCCATACAACAGGGCATAAAAAGATGAGTACCGTTCTTAATGAAGATCAAGCAATTTGTAATCGACTAGGCCTCATAATATCTTCCTCTAAAACAAAGATATTAACAAGCAAACGACATCCCACACCCATCTATTTGCAGGGTGAAAACATTAGCTACGTTAAAATTTACAGATATCTTGGTGTAGAGGTACCCTTTAACAAATCCAGTATACCACAACTAAATAAAAATTGCAAAGATACACTAAATGTTCTTAAAGTTGTTGCTGGCTACAACCCCAAATATGGTGCTAATGTGAGAATCGTGAGAATGATGTACATAGCCTATAATAGGTCCTTAATTGATTACGCTGCTCCCATGTTGATATTAGCTCGAGAAAGGTCTCTCCAACCCTTGACGTTAATGCAAAATGAAGCTCTCAGAATTATTCTTGGCTGTCCCAAATCTACAAAGATTCTTAATATGAGGAAGGAGCTTGGTATTACTAGTATCAGTGATAGGATTGTTGAGATTAACACTGTACTTGGTATTAGAATGTTAAGAAATGAGTCAGACACTGTCACAATGAATCTTACTAAATGTCTAGAAGTAAATACTCACAGATCTAAATGGATTGTGAAAACATGCAATTACATTAAGTTTTACAACCTGCATGAATTGTTTCACTGTAGGCAACAAATTTCACCCCTCCATGGAAGATGTGTTCATTTAATATCACATACCTGCAAGTCCCTCCCAAGACTCATTGCTATAATCCCTTTAAATCACTTGTTAAAGCAACTGCTCAAGAAGAAATTTCTCGCCTAGCTGGTAGTAATAAGTTATCACAAGTTATATACACTGATGGATCTAATCAGGAGTCTTCTGGGAGGGCTGCATCTGCTCTGGTTGCCACCTCCCTAGTTAAGAACAATAATAAATCTGTTGAACTAGGCATACGAATTAACAACTGTGGCGTCTACACTGCAAACTGAATTGTTTGCAATCCTAATGGCACTAAAACTAACTTATGACACTGAGCTTGACTCTGTCATCATTACTGATTCTATGTCATCACTGAAGGCTCTTGACTCATATAATGTCTCTAACAGCATGCTCATTGGAGAAGCCAGGTATAGATACTCAAAAATCCGGGACAAAGGAATTAATGTACAATTGCTATGGATTCCATCACACATTGGATTACTCCTTCATGATAAAGTTGATATGTTAGCCAAGAAGAGTACCCAGAAGGAGAATGTAGAATATAACTTTGGTATATCTGTGTCTAGCATTAGGAATAATATTAGGAGAGAAATAAATAATGAAAATGAGTAGATCTATAACCCTCTATGATAACATGAACATAGATAAGTATGTTTATGGAGCAACTTGCAATGTGAACAGACTGACTGATGCTGTAGTGGCCAGGCTTAGGCTTGGCTACAAGTACTTCTTGCAGTTTGGGAGACACACAGATGATGATCAAACTACATGCAATTTATATGATCAGGCATATGGTCACTGTCTTGAACACTATGTGCTTAATTGTCCACTTATTGAGGAATATAGAGATAAACAGTATAATAACCTATGTGACATGTCAAGATATCTTATTAATGAAAATAAGATACCAGTTACACTAAGCAAAGTTCCTAAATTTGCTTGTAACAGATTAGTGAAATGTAGATATAAATCCAAATGTACAATTGTTAACCCTTTTGGGGCCTAGTGCCTAGGCCTTTTGTGTATCCATATGATCTTGCACTACCGTCCACAGGATGGATATGGGGTGCACAATAAACTAGCCACTTCAGTAGCAAAATCTAAGGACCCCAATGGAAATAAGACAGACAGTCCTCGATGACGCACTGACTTTCTTGGGTTATCCTGGGTGGCTAACTTTCCGGGGTTAAAAATCCGAAGAAATCTTATCTTATCTTATTATCACCTTTCAAGGCAGGTGAAATTGCTGACCTAGAAAATGTGCAGAGAACCTTCACGGCACGCATAACTGCGATAAACCACCTCAATTACTGGGAATGCTTGAAGTTCCTAAACCTGTACTCCCTAGAACACTGGCAGGAGAGATACATTATTATATACACCTTGTAAATTCTTGAAGGATTAGTACCAAACTTGCACACGAGTCACTCCCTACGAAAGCAAAAGACTCGGCAGGCGATGTAACATCCCCCCAATGAAAAGCAGGGGTGCCACTAGCACGTTGAGAGACAACACAATAAGTGTCAGGGGCCCAAGACTGTTCAACTGCCTCCCAGCATACATCAGGGGGATTACCAACAAACCCCTGGCTGTCTTCAAGCAGGCACTGGACAGGCACCTAAAGTCGGTACATGACCAGCTGGGCTGTTGTTCGTACGTGGGACTGCGTGCGGCCAGCAGTAACAGCCTGGTTGATCAGGCTCTGATCCAACATGAGGCCTGGCCACAGATCGGGCCGCAGAGGCGATGAACCCTGGAACTCTCTCCAGGTAAAGTAAAGAGTAATTTACTAGTCTACACCCGGTCACAACTGTAATGAGTTATTAGTGCAAATATTAATTGTTGGGTCACACACACACACACACACATACACTCACATACACATACATATACACACACACAAACACATATACACACACATACACACACACACATACACACACACATACACAAAGAAGACCGCTGACAGAGTACAGACTAGGCGGACAAAGGCTACAAACCTCGTCAAAGGAGAAAGACCTTGGGGTGAGTATAACGCCAAGCACGTCTCCAGAGGCACACATCAACCAGATAACTGCGGCAGCATATGGGTGACTGGCAAACCTAAGATTAGCATTCCATTACCTTAACAAGGAATCGTTCAAGACACTACACCGTGTACGTCAGGCTCATACTAGAATATGCAGCACCAGTCTGGAACCCACACCTGGTCAAGCACGTAAAAAAACTAGAGAAAGTCCAAAGGTTTGCGACAAGGTTAGTTCCTCAACTCAGGGGACTGTCCTATGAAGAAAGGTTGAGGGAAATAGGACTAACAACCCTGGAGGAAAGAAGGGTCAGAGGAGACATAATAACGACATACAAAATACTGCAGGGAATCGACAAGGTAGACAGTGACAGGATGTTCCAGAGAGGGAACACAGAAACAAGGGGACACAACTGGAAGCTGAAGACTCAGATGAGTCAACGGGATGTTAGGAAGCATTTCTTCAGCCATAGAGTAGTCAGGAAGTGGAATAGTCTAGAGAAAGATATAGTGGAGGCAGGAACAATGCATAGTTTTAAGACAAGGTATGATAAAGCTCATGGAGCAGGGAGAGCAGAGACCCAGTAACGTACAGCGAAGAGGCGGGGTCAGGAGCTGAGTCTCGACCCCTGCAACCACAATTAGGTGAGTACACACACACACACTCACACACACACACACATACACACTCACAGACACATACACACACTCTCCTCTCCCTTCCTCCCGTCTATTCCCCCTCTTTTCTTTTCCTCCTTCCCTTCCAACTCTTTTACCTATAGCCCCCTTCCCCCCCTTTCTCCACCCTTTCATCACTCTCATTCTTAAACCTCTCCCCCTTAAACCCTACACTTCCCTGAACACACACACAACTACAGCTAACAATGGTGTCTAAGAGGGGAACTCGAAGGCCCAGAGGATAAGAAGAGAATGGCTCTGGTAGGGAAGAATGGATTGAGGAGCAATACAAATGGATGGAACAAGAGTGGGAGAGTAAACTAGGTGAAGTCTCTGCAAAAATGGAAAAAAGGATGAAGGCAGAGCTTTGTGCAAAATTGGAAGGTAGGTTGGATGAGGAGAAGAAATGGGAGTCACAAGTCGAAACTGCAGTAGCCAGGATAAGTGCCCTAGAATGTGAGGTAAATAGGCTGAAGAAAGTTACAGGGGTATGGACCAGAGGGGACAATGCATCTTTAGTTGGCACACCCTCATCGAACAAGGAATCCAACGGGAAGGAAGGAGACATGAACTACGCTATACCCCTATCTGGTCCAAGAAGGGCCAAGGAATGAAGGGGAAAGCAGCTGGGAGCGGGGGTGGTGGTAAGAGAGGAAGGACCAGGCCACCAAGAGCTACATGAAAACATTGGAGAGAGACGGAAGGAAAGGCAATGGGAGGCGGAGAGGAAGAAGTCAGTGTTTATTTACAGGCTTCAGGAGAGTGAATTAAGGACACACAATGAAATACGGCAGGAGGAAAGACAGGAGATTGAGAATGTCATTAGAGAAATAGGTGAAGAGGACATGTCTGGGATAGTCATTTTTCAGAGAATAAAGGGGTACGTGAAGGGGAGAAAACGGCCAATCAAGCTGATCTTCAAGACAGAAAAAGTGCGAAACAGGATCCTCCAAGAGAAACCACGGCTGAAGGAATCGTCAGCATAAAGAAGGGTGTTCCTAGACTGGGACAGAACAAAAACGTAACGACAGCAGCTGAGGGAGTGGAGGTAAAAGCGAAAGGAGCTGGGAAGAGAGAGACAGACAGAATCAGCAGAGACTAACCAGAACACGGAAGAGCAACAAGAGCGAGCACACACAGACCTATCCCCAGAACCCCAAAACCAAACATGCTATCCCAACACAGACCACAATCCACACTTACATCCCCCACCCCTCACTATGCTGTAGAATCCAGCGGCACACTGCCAGGGTCCCCACCCCCACAGACCCCCAAAACACAGTGTTGGAGAGGAAACTGAAGATATGGTACACCAACGCAGATGGAATAACGAATAAGTGGGAGGAGTGGCATGAAAGAGTCAATGAGGCATCACTGGACATCATAGCCCTCACTGAAACAAAGCTCACAGGGATGATAGCAGATGCCATCTTTCTAACGGGATATTAGATCCTGAGGAAAGACAGAGGGAACAGAAAGGGTGGCAGAAAGGGTGGAGGAGTGGCACTGCTGATCAAAAACCGATGGGATTTTGATGAGCAGGAGAGAGGGGACAGAGGAGAAGCAGGAGATTGTACAATAGGAACGCTTCAGTCTGGAGGTCCAAAGGTGGTTATTGCAGTGATGTATAACCCACCACAGAACAGCAGGAGGCCAAGGCAAGAGTATGATGAGAGTAATAGAGCCATGGTTGACACACTGGCCGAATTGGCCAGAAGGGCTTGTGTTAGCAGGGCAAAGCTACTGATCATGGGTGACTTCAACCATAAAGATATTGATTGGGAGAACTTAGAGCCACATGGGGGCCAAGAAACGTGGAGGGCTAAGATGATGGAGGTGGTACTGGAAAATCGCATTTACCAACACGTAAGGGACACTACCAGAGAGAGAGGAGAGGATGAACCAGCGAGACTGGACCTAGTATTCACCCTGAGTAGTGAAGATATCGAGGACATCACACATGAAAGCCCCCATGGGGCCAGTGATCATATGGTTCTAAGCTTCGAATACATAGTAGAGTTACAAGTGGAGGGGGAAGCAGGAAGAGCTGCATGAATGAAGCCAAACTACAAGAAAGGTGACTAAGTGGACATGAAGAACTTTCTGCACGGAGTTCAGTGGGACAGAGAGCTAGCAGGGAAGTCAGTAAACGAGATGATGGAATATATGACAACAATTTTGCAAGGAAGCTGAGGAGAGGTTTGTACCCAAGGGTAACAGGAAAAGCGAAAAAGCCAGGATGAGCCCGTGGTTCACCCAAAGGTGCAGGGAAATCAAAATCAAGTGTGCCAGGGAATGGAAGAAGTACAGAAGGCAAAAGACCCTGGAGAATAAGAAGAGCAGTCGTAGAGCCAGAAATGAATATGCATAGGTAAGAAGGGAGGCCCAAAGACAATACGAGAATGACAGAGCAGCGAAAGCCAAATCTGACCCAAAGCTGTTGTACAGCCACATCAGGAGGAGAACAACAGTCAAGGACCAGGTGATTAGGCTGAGGAAGGAAGGGGGGAGGACATAAGAAATGATCGTGAAGTGTGTGAGGAGCTCAACATGAGATTCAATGAGGTGTTCACAGAGGAGATAGATGGGCCTCCAGAAAGGCGGAGAGGTAGGGTACACCATCAGGTGCTCGACACAATACACACAACTGAGGAGAAAGTGAAGAGGCTACTAAGCGAGCTAGATACCTCAAAGGCGATGGGGCCAGATAACATCTCTCCAAGGGTCCTGAGAGGCAACTACCTGAGGTATGGAAAACAGCAAATGTAGTTCCAATTTTTAAAAAAAGAGACAGGAACGTAGCACTAAACTACAGACCAGTGTCACTGACATGTATAGTATGAAAGGTCATGGAGAAGATATTAGGAGAAGAGTGGTGGAGCACCTAGAAAGGAATGAGATTATCAACGACGGCCAACACAGTTTCAGGGACGGGAAATCCTGTATCACAAACCTACTGGAGTTCTATGACAGGGTGACAGCAGTAAGATAAGAGAGAGAGTTGTGGGTAGATTGCATATTCTTGGACTGTAAGAAGGCGTTTGACACAGTTCCACACAAGAGATTAGTGCAGAAGCTGGAGGACCAGGCAGGGATAACAGGGAAGGCACTACAATGAATCAGGGAATACCTGTCAGGAAGACAGCAGCGAGTCATGGTACGTGGCAAGGTGTCAGAGTGGGCGCTGGTGACGAGTTGGGTTCCACAGGGGTCAGTCCTAGGACCGGTGCTGTTTCTGGTATTTGTGAATGACATGACGGAAAGAATAGACTCCGAAGGGTCTCTGTTTGCAGATGATGTGAAGTTGATGAGAAGAATTCAATCAGACGAGGACCAGGCAGAACTACAAAGGGATCTGGACAGGCTGCAAGCCTGGTCCAGCAATTGGCTCCTGGAGTTCAACCCCACCAAGTGCAAAGTGATGAAGATTGGGGAAGGGCAAAGAAAACCGCAGACGGAGTACAGTCTAGGGGACCAGAGACTACAAACCTCAATCAAGGAAAAAGTTCTTGGGGTGAGTATAATACTAGACACATCTCCTGAGGCGCACATCAACCAAATAACTGCTGCAGCATACGGGCGCCTAGCAAACCTAAGAACAGCATTCTGACATCTTAATAAAGAATCGTTCAGGATCCTGTACACTGTGTACGTTAGGCCCATACTGGAGTATGCAGCACTAGTTTGGAACCCACATCTAGCCAAGAATGTAAAGAAGCTAGAGAAAGAGCAAAGGTTTGCAACAAGACTAGTCCCGGAGCTAAGGGGTATGTCCTACAAGGAGAGGTTAAGGGAAATCGACCTGACGACACTGGAGGACAGGAGAGATAGGGGGGACATGATAACGACATATAAGATACTGAGAGGAATTGACAAGGTGGACAGAGACAGAATGTTCCAGAGATGGGACCCAGCAACAAGGGGACACAGTTGGAAGTTGAAGACTCAGATGAATCACAGAGATGTTAGGAAGTATTTCTTCAGTCACAGAGTGGTCGGGAAGTGGAATAGCTTGGGAAGCGATGTAGTGGAGGCAGGTTCCATACACAGCTTTAAGAAGAGGTATGATAAAGCTCATGGCGCAGGGAGAGTGACCCAGTAGCAGCCAGTGAAGAGGCAGGGCCAGGAGTTATGACCCGACCCCTGCAACCACAACTAGGTGAGTACACACACACACACACATACATACACACATACACACACAGATACATACACACACAAGCTCCGATGGCATGGTGGCTAAAGCTCCCGCTTCACGCACGAAGGGCCCTGGTTCAATTCCCGGTGGGGCCGAAACATTTTGAAGTGTTTCCTTACACACACACACACACATATATACAACAGGCCTAGTGTCTAATCTACCTGGAGTCTACCTGGAGAGAATTCCATGGGTCAACGCCCCCGCGGCCCGGTCTGTGACCAGGCCTCCTGTTGGACCAGTGCCTGATCAACCAGGATGTTACTGCTGGCCGCACGCAGTCCAACGTACGAACCACAGCCCGGCTGATCAGGTACCGACTTGAGGTGCCTGTCCAGTGCCTGCTTGAAGACAGCCAGGGGCTTGTCGGTAATCCCCCTGATGTATGCTGGGAGGCAGTTGAACAATCTTGGACCCCTGACACTTATTGTGTTGTCCCTCAACGTGCTAGTGGCACCCCTGCTCTTCATTGGGGGGATGTTACATCGCCTGCCGAGCCTTTTGCTTTCGTAGGGAGGGATTTTTGTGTGCAAGTTTGGTATTAAGCCCTCGAGAATTTTCCACGTGTATATAAAATTGTATCTCTCCCGCCTGCGTTCTAGAGAGTACAGGTTTAGGAACTTCAAGCGTTCCCAGTAGTTGAGGTGGTTTATCGCACTTATGCGTGGGGTGAAGTTTCTCTGCACATTTTCAAGGTCAGCAATTTCACCCGCCTTGAAAGGTGCAGTTAGTGTGCAGCAATATTCCAGCCTAGATATAACAAGCGATCTGTCGACATGTGCCTAGGACAAAATGGTAACTAACACACACACACACTCACACACACACACACACACACACACACACACGAAGCAAAAGGCTCAGGCAGGCGATGTAACATCCCTTCAATGAAGAGCAGGGGTGCCACTAGCACGTTGAGGGACAACACAATAAGTGTCAGGGGTCCAAGAGTCAGGAAACATTTCTTCGGCCACAGAGTAGTCAGGAAGTGGAATGGACTAGAGAAAGATATAGTGGAGGCCGGAACCATACATAGTTTTAAGACAAGGTATGATAAAGCTCATGGAGCAGGGAGAGCAGAGACCCAGTAGCAGACAGCGAAGAGGCGGGGCCAGGAGCTGAGTCTCGACCCCTGTAACCACAATTAGGTGAGTACACAAGTGGTAATGCTATATTTACAGGGAGCAAAGTCAGGATATTTTCCGGAATGGTCTGTAATATACCACTGTGGATAAAATACTTTGACATATCTTGAACATTTCTGAGAGAGTTGTCTCTGAATTCATTAATTTTATTGGACTCCAGTACATAATGACGCAGGGTGTGACAATAATCCAACTGGCAAAGTTTACATTTTGTTTGGTCTACATCTGGTGGTGGTGATTTAACCTGCCAAATATACTTGTAACCCAGCCGGAGGTGGGCGGGCATGATAGAATGATGATAGATGGACTGACTTGTGTCAATCTCCCTGAGTCTTAAGTCAATAAAATTCAGTTGAAGTTCTTTTCGTATTATTGTTCTCAAACTCCTAACTGACAAGCCAAGATTGTAATCTACCCTCTCTTTGAAAGCATAAAACTTAGTCTTCAGATGCAAGGCTGAGAGCACTAAGAGTTGTGGCGAGGTTTCACCCCAGGTATGGTGCTAATGTTAAAATGTGAAAATGATGTATCTTGCTTATATTAGATCATTGGTTGATTATGCTGCGCCATTACTTGCTCTTGTGTCTGACTGGAAGCTTGGAGGGCTGGAGAAACTGCAGAATGAAGCAATGAGGATGATTTTAGGATGCCCTCGTACTGACAAAATTTTAAATATGCAGAACGAACTTGATATTCCAAACATCAGAGATCGTGTTACTGAAAGAAATAGGCAAGCCCATTCAAACCCCTGCACAGAAGCCCTCCAAACTTTCCTCAGCACTGGTGAACATCCCTCCAGATGGATCGAAAAACTGGAACCGACCTTCACATGAATCAGACACATGATCTATGGCAAGTAAGGCAACAGCAGCACTTCTCTGCTCTATGGAATATTACCCCATTCTAAACTATCATCCCTCCATTTCCCCAAACTACTTCTTAAATCACAACAAAGCTTCGCCTTGAAGCCAAACATGATGCCTTAAGCTGAATTGATAACTTAGTCAAACAGCACACTCTCTCACAAATTATTTACTTTGATGGTTCTGTTCACCAACCACTGGTGCAGCTGGTAGTGCTGCTGTTGTCATACAGAGTGATGGCTCTCTTAAAAAATTGGAGCACTCATCAATAACTGGGCCTCTACACTTCAGACAGAACTGTTTGCCATACTCCTTGCACTCAAATGCGTCCATGTATCTAAGGTTGACACTATAATTGTACCTGATTCTCTGTCATCCATAAATGCTCTCAACTCAAACCATATAACGGGTGGGGTTCGAACCCGCAGTCAGAAGTCTCAAAACTCCAGACCGTCGTAAGCCACTGGGCCAGTAGCTTAATAAGATTCATCCAACTAGATATATTTCTACACCATAGGAAGGTTAGCATAGGCACCACTGTGTCCACAAATGCAAGTTTTTACAGACTATGCTAACCTTCCTATGGTGTAGAAATATACCTAGTTGGATGAATCTTATTAAGCTAGCTGGCCCAGTGGCTTACGCGACGGTCTGGAGTTTTGAGACTCTCTGACGCGGGTTCGAACCACCCTGGTATGGTTTGTTTGCAATCGTGTCATTACGATTTCGACTCTCAACTCATTAAGTATAAACTGTGGCATGCTTGTGTCAGAAGCCAGACACAGGTATGGTAGGCTTGTTGATAGTAGAGTCAGAGTGCACATGCTGTGGATTCCATCTCACATTGGTCTTCAGATGCATGATAGAACTGATAAATTGGCTAAGTTTTATGCTTTCAAAGACAGGGTAGATTACAATCTTGGCTTGTCAGTTAGCAGTTTGAGAACAATAATACGAAAAGAACTTCAATTGAATTTTATTGACTTAAGACTCAGGGAGACTGACACCAGTCAGTCCATCTATCATCATTCTGTCATGCAGGAGGAGCCACATGTCTATGGTGCATCCAACAAAATAAGTAGACTCTTGGATGTCACTACCGCCCGCCTTCGGCTGGGTTATAAGTATCTTTGGCAGGTTAAATCACTTATTTGTTATTCCATCAGCGTGTGTGTGTGTGTGTGTGTGTGTGTATGTGTACTCACCTAGTTGTACTCACCTAGTTGTCGTTGCAGGGGTCGAGACATAGCTCCTGGCCCCGCCTCTTCACTGGCCACTACTGGGTCACTCTCCCTGACCCATGAGCTTTATCATACCTCTTCTTAAAGCTATGTGTGTGTGTGTGTGTGTGTACTCACCTAGTTGTGGTTGCAGGGGTCGACTCGTAGCTCCTAGCCCCGCCTCTTCACTGGCCTTTACTGGGTCACTCTCCCCACACCATGAGCTTTATGATACCTCTTATTAAAGCTATGAATGGATCCTGCCTCTACTACATCGCTTCCCAAATTATATGTCAGTGTGTGTGTGTGTACTCACCTAATTGTGGTTTCAGGGTCGAGACTAAGCTCCTGGCCCCGCCTCTTCGCTGCCCGCTTCTGGGTCCCTTCTCTCCCTGTTCCATGAGCTTTATCATACCTCGTCTTAAAGCTATGTATGGTTCCTGTCTCCACTACATCACTTGCTAGACTATTCCACTTTCTAACTACTCTATGGCTGAAGAAATACTTCCGAACATCCCTTTGACTCATCTGAGTCTTCAACTTCCAATTGTGCACCCTTGTTTCTGTGTCCCCTCTCTGGAACATATTGTCACTATCTACCTTGTCAATTCCCTGCATTATTTTGTATGTCGTTATCATGTCTCCCCTAACCCTCTTGTCCTCCAGTGTTGTCAGGCCAATTTCTCTTAACCTTTCATCGTAGGACATTTCCCTTAGCTCTGGAACTAACCTTGTCACAAACCTTTGCACTTTCTCTAATTTCTTGACGTGCTTGACCAGGTATGGGTTCCAAACTGGTGCTGCATACTCTAGTATGGGCCTGACATACACGGTGTAGTGTCTTGGACGATTCCTTATTCAGGTATCGGAACGCTAATCTTAGGTTTGCCAGTCGCCCATATGCTCCCGCAGTTATCTGGTTGATGTGTGCTTCCGGAGACGTGCTTGGTGTTATACTCACCCCAAGGTCTTTCTCCTTTAACGAGGTTTGCAGTCTTTGTCCACCTAGCCTATACTCTGTCTGCGGTCTTCTTTGCCCTTCCCCGATCTTCATGGCTTTGCATTTGGCAGTATTAAATTCGAGAAGCCAGTTGCTGGACCAGGAGTCCACATTGTCCAGATCTCTTTGAAGTCCTGCCCGTTCCTCATATGATTTAATTCTCCTCATTAACTTCACATCATCTGTGAACAGAGACACTTCTGAGTCTATCCTGTCTGTCATGTCATTCATAATACCAAGAATAGCACTGGTCCTAGGACTGACCCCTGTGGGACCCGCTCGTCACAGGCACCACTGTGGTACCTCATCATGTACCATGACCTGTTGTTGCCTCCCTGTCAGGTATTCTATGATCCATTTCAGTGCCCTTCCTGTTATACACGCCTCAACCTCCAGCTTCTGCACTAATCTCATATGAGGAACTGGTCAAGGCCTTCCTGCAGTCCAAAAAATGCAATCAACCCACTCCTCCCTCGTGTCTTACCTCTGTTACTTTGTCATAGAACTCCAGAAGGTTTGTTTCAAGGGATGTGTTGAATATTAGGTTAGTGGTGCACACAGCACTCTGCTCCTCTCTAAGGACCCACGGGGAGATGTTGTCTGGTCCCATTGCCTTTGAGGTATCAAGGTCCCTGAGCAACTTCTTCACCTCCTCCTCAGTTGTGTGTATGCCATCCAACACTTGATATATTCCTTGTTGGTATCTCACTCTGTCCTGTCTACCCAGACTCCTTCCTGCCTCCACTGTGAATACTCCTTAAACCTTGTGTTGAGCCTCACATTCCTCTTGGTCGTTTCTTGTGAGTTCCCCACCTTCTTTCTCAGCCTGATCACCTGGTCTTTGATTGTTGTCTTCCTCCTAATGTGACTATACAGCAGTTTCGGGTCAGACTTGACTTTCTGATGCTAACTCATTTTCGTACTGTCGCTGGGCCTCCCTCTTATCTGTGCATACTCGTTTCTAGCTCTATGACTAATCTCTTTATTTTCTTGGGTACTTTTACCTTCTGTATTTTTTCCATGCTCTAGCACACTGAGTTTTGCCTCCCTACACCTTTGGGTAAACCAGGGCTCGTCCTGGACTTCCCATATGTCTGTTGCCCTTGGGAACAAATTTTTCCTCCGCTCCTTGCACTTTGTTGTTACGTATTCTATCATTTAATTTACTGACTTTCCTTCCATGTCTCTGTCCCACTGAACCTCCTGCAGGAAGTTCCTCATACCCGTGTAGTCCCCTCTTTTAAAGTTTGGCTTTTCCCTTTCAACTCCTGTTTCCTCTCCACTTGTAACTCTACTATGTACTCAAAGCTCCCATAGGTCACTGGCTCCCAGGGGGCCCCTCATATGTGATGTCCTCAATGTCTGAGCTGCTCAGGGTGAACACAAGGTCCAACCTTTCTGGTTGTCCTATCCTCTCTTTCTGGTAGTGTCCCTGACATGTTGGTGCATCAGGTTTTCAGTACCACATCCATCATCTTGGCTTTCCATGTTTCTTGACCCCAATGTGGTTCCAGATTTCCCAATCAATCTCCCTGTGGTTGAAGTCGCCCATAGCCTGAACTTTGCTCTTGAAGGAGCTCTTCTTCGCACCTCCGCCAGTGTTCCACCATTGTCTGTTCTCTTATATTCCTCTCCTAGCCTCCTGCAGATCTGTGGTGGGTTATACATCACTGCAATGGCTATCTTATGTTCCCCAGACTGAATTGTACCTACTATGTAGTCCCTTTCTCTATTGCGTCCATGCCTTCCATTTCCTCAAATTCCATTTTCCTTACAAACAAATGCAACCACTCCTCCCCCCTGGATCTGATATCCCTGTGGGAAGATTGTGTCTGTTATTGCCTCAGTGAGTTTCATTTCTGTGACTCATGATGTCTGGGGCTTCTATTATTCTTTCATTCCACTCTTCATATTTATTCGTTATTCCATCTGTATTCGTTACCAAACCCAACTTCATTCTAAAACTGTGGTCCTGGGGGATTATTGGGGGTTATTTGGGGGTGGGGTTTGTGATGGGGTGGGCAATCTCCCTCGCATTTCCCGGGGCCAAACTGGTCTCGGTATAAAATAAAAGACAAAAAATTATACCATTTGATAAATTTTATAATAGGGATAAGGCCTTCAAAATAAATGGTAGACAAAATTTGCAGCAATACAAGGAAGGGCAAGCCAGTTAAGACTCCAAAATGATGAGTGGCCAAAACCAACAGTGAAGCTCGTACAAAATAATAATGAGTGAAGCTCATAACATAAAAAAAAATGATGAAGCTAATAACATAAAATAATAATAGTGGCTCGAAATAAAATAAAAAGAAACTCATAACATAAAAAATAAGGTAAGTCAACAAAATTAATAAAGGAAGTTGAAAATAAAAATAAAATGATGAACTAACTAAAAAAATAAAAGTGAAGCTCGTAACAAAAAAAATATTGGAAGCTCTAACATAAAATAATAAAGAGTAAAACTCTAACATAAAATAATAAAGAGTGAAGCTCTAACATAAAAAATAAAGGAAGCTCATAACATAAAAAAAAATTAGTGAAGCTTAACATAAAAAAAAATGAGTGAAGCTGTAACATAAAATAAATAGAAATGGCAGGAAGACTAAGTGGAGACGGGGGTAGTCAGTCAAGAGTAGCCCTTGGCCGAGCTACAAGTCACCCTCTCTGGGTGGAAGAAGGGGGGGTCAGCTGGAGCAAGACCTCACCCCCCTTAAGAGCAGACTACCACTACTACACTTAACAGACATTCACCTTCCATCCCCCTATTATGGACTTTTCCCCCCAAATTCCCCCATACCAAACTGATAGTCAAGGAATGAAGTAGAAATAATGAGGTAAAGTCCCCCCAAAATTTAAAGTTGCATAGTACAAATATTCTACTGACTTTTTTTTTATTTTATTTAAAAGACATTATACATACACACAAATCAATATGACCTTATAACCAGTACAGATATTAAATAATACAACCAAACACCCATGTTATAAACACACATGAATCTCCTTAAAATTCCAAGTAAAAAAAAAAAAATACAATGAAACCCAAATACAATGCAACATACTGACAATAAAGCACAAGACAATATAAAAA
>WNWK01016833.1:0-43908 GCA_009830355.1 Cherax destructor
GTCACGAAAGCGCTTGGAATTCCTCTATTTTTCATAGTGGTTGTCTTGCATATATATATATATATATATATATATGCGTGTGAATATGTACAAGTTTATGTGCATGTACGTACATGCAAATATACACGCTCAAATACATACACACATACGTATTTGTATATTTTGCCACATTAAAGTCTTATGACCTCCCTACACTGTTCCTCTTGCGTGCACTGTGGTAGAGAGGGCTGGGCTTATGCAATACTTGGATACTTTTCTCGGACTGCGCACCAACCAAACTTTATCTAGTAACAGAAATTGTATTTATAGGAAAGGACTAGATTTTCAATAACTGAACTGAATATGGTGAAGGTTTTATTAAAAATGTAAACAAAAGTTATAAAAAGAATGCAGATTCACATCTACATTGTCCAATTACACTACAAAACGTCTTTAAAGTATAAAACACCTGCCTTGAAAGTTTAAGATAATCTGAAGAGGCATTTCAGTTCTAATTCATGGGAACCAATACCACACCAGGTTTTCTATTTGACAAATTGACTCCATCGAAGCCTAATAATAAACTGTACCTTTCTTCAAGTAAGACACACCTCCATTGAAATATTTAAGCCAATTAGTAGAATCATTTTTAATTCTTCGCAAAGATACATATATTTTTTTGTAATCATTGAAAAAATCATTAATTTATAAAACATCCCTAACCCAATCCGAACTTTGATTTAATTTGTATAGAACCAGAGGAATGTTATTAGGCTGTGTAGGTGCCAATTACCCAATTTTAGAAAACAGACTGAGATACTGACGTCTGCGCAACCACTTGTTAAAAACATTCGTCGCCCAGCTCTCGCCGCAGCAGGTTGTCTGGTGCTGGCCTCTGGTGGTGACAACAGAGACCTTGGATATTTTCACTACAAAATGGCGACGGCGTTCGGCGGAGGATAAACACTGTATGTGTTGAGTTAGTAAAAGGGCTGTGTACCCTTCGACGGCAGCTGTTATCTTGCCCACCGTTCTACGAGACGTTTATGGATTAGATAATGAGGACATCTATGGGATTGCGCTCAATGGGAGTACAAGAATCTTCGTGAAACTGTCGTCCACCGGCGTTTATGAGAGGTTGGTGGAGAAATATGAGAAATATGCATGCCTATCAATGCTACCTTGGAAGTGAAACTTAAAGATGTTTCTAAGCACTATACATATGTCAAAATTCGTAATTTGCCGTTCAAGTGGATGAGCAAGACATCCGGCATGTTTTCAAGGATTATGGAGTCATCCACTATGCAACGATGGGACGATGGACTGAAGGAATCTATGAGGATTCCGGAAGGTTCCTTTACCCTCAAGATGACCCTGAGGCGGGCCATACCATCGTTTGTGGTCTTGGAGGAGTTTAGAACTCAAGTTTATGTGACCTACGCAGGTCAAAGACGGACATGCAGACTCTGTGGTTCCTATGGACATATTGCTGCAGAGTGTGACAGGAGGCAGGGACAGCAATATGGTACAAGGAATGTGGTGAATGTTACGGAAGTGGAGCCTACTGTACGGGTTGAGGAAGTGGTAGTGGCGCCCAAAGGCACATGGAGTGAGATTGTGAAAGGCCCGGAGGAATATGTCGTACTTTGCCAGCTGTGTCGCAGGACACAGCGGTGCTGGAACAGCAGTACAGAAGGGTGCTGTAGATTTGGAAGATGCTGCATTACCGGAGGAATTGCGGGGATTTTTGGATACTCCCCAGGATGGGGGAGTTTTGGAAGCCAGTGAGGCTGCGGTAAAGTTAATGGGTGCTGAGGGGGGTGTGTTGGGTGATGGGGCTGAGTCTAGCTGTTTGGATATACAGGAGGTGCAGGTAACAGTGCACAGGGAGGATAGTGGGTCGAACATGGATATTAGTTCTGAATCACGGAAGCGATCCATGGTAGTGTCAGATGACGATGTCCTGACGCCTGGCCAAAAGTCAGGCAAGAAGATATGGTGGAGCACCACAAACAGGACAAGGGGGTGCAGAGGGCAGAAAAGGTAAAGGGTGTGCAGGACAACAGTAAGGTTACTGAAGCCCAGAAAAGCACGAAGCAGAAGGTATGTAAGTCAAAAGGAAAGCCACCTCTATCTTATTCAAGTGTATCTCGTTTAACGTGAATGGTCTGAAGGCCGAGGTTAAGAGGAAATGGGTTGAGGTGACTTTGCGACGGTATGCGGTGGACATAGGCTTCTTACAGGAGCACAATTTCAGGTATGGTAGAGATTTGTTGTTGCAAGGGTATAAAGTGTATGCGGGTAGCTCGGGAAGCTTCATGGGAGGGGTTGCGGTAGTAGTGAGGGAGTCCAGTCCCTTTCTGTTGTTGACTTGGGAGGTGGGAGGGAGGGGAGGATAGTCAAGTTCATGGGGTATGGGGGGTGAGAGTTACTTTCATGGGAGTATATATGCCAGCTGTAAGAAATAAACGGATTAAGGAGGATTTTGTGAGGATCATTTAGTTTATTTCATGGGAGGTTTAGCTGAGATTACGATATTGGGGGCGACTGGAACTGTGTAATTAGGAAGAAGGATGTTGAACCCCGTGAAGCTGGGTGTGTCTTAAGTATTTTGAGGATGTGTTGGGGAGTGCAGGGATGGTTGATGTGGTGGGGGTGGGTGGGTGTGGATCATACCTTTGTCCGCGGGGATACGCTGCACGCTTGGACAGAGTTTATGTGTCACGGGTGGTAACGGTGGGGGGGATTGGGTATGTAGACGTGGGCTTTTCAGATCATAGGGGTGTATTGGTGGAGGTAGGATGGGAGGGAATGGTGAAATGGTACCCGGTTTTGGAAGCTCAATGTGAAGCTTTTGGGGAGTGAGGAGGAAGGGCGCTTTTGAAGAATGGTGGGAGAAAGTATGGGACAAAGGGAAGCTGGAGAAAGATGTACTAAAATGGTGGGAGCAATGTGCGAAACCGGGCATCAGAGACTTTTATAAGGTAAGGAAGAGAGGAAAAGCAATGGAAATATGGTTTACAGAAGTATTTGGGGGGGGCAGCTGGTTTTGTTATGAGAGAGGAAGGACACACAGGTGGAAGGTGGGAGTTATAAAGGGCAGTTAGAGAGATACAAAACGAGCGTTTCAATGCGATACGTTTGCGTGGGGGTATGGACGATGTCTTGTGGGCGACAAGCCTTGACAACTGTTTTGCGGTCATTTTCGGCGAGGAGGGCGGGTATGACGGTGATGGGGCTGGAGGTAGATGAGGATGTGGAAGGATACGTCCGGGGACAGAAAGATGAAATCGACTGAGGCTATGAGTCTATTCTTGGCTCAGAGGTTTAAGCAATACTTGCAAAAGGGTGTGGGTGGAGGAGGAGGGAGAGGAGTCATTGTAGATGGTATACGACAGGTGTTGGAGACGAAGATAGGACCGGCATGGAAGGGGTATAAGTGAAGAAGAGGTGTGGTTGGCTGTGAAAAGCATGAGTTTGAGAAGCGCCGGGTCTGGATGGGATACCGAACGACTTTTATATGGAGCATTGGGGTGTAATAAGAGAGTGTTTGGGACGATTAATGAATTGTATGAAAGAGACTGGGTGTTTGGGAACAACTCAGCGCACGGGGTTATAGTATTAGTTAAAAAGAGGGAGGCAGGGAAATCAATTAGTGATTATAGGGGCTTGTCCATGATGTGTGCTGACTATAAAATATTTGCTAAGGTGCTAGGAAATAGGATGAAGAGGGTTTTAGAGAGGGTGATTGAGGCTGGGCAATATGGTATACCTGGACGGAGTATGAATCAGGGGCATGCAAGGATACGGGACTTCATTGAAAATAGTATGGGGGGTGGTGTGCTGGCTTTAGATTGGAAGGCTGCGTATGATAGTGTTGACAGAGAAATGTTGTGGATGATAATGAGAAAGCAAGGTTTTGGTGATGAGATAGTTGAATGGGCTAAGTTGTTGTATAAGGATGCGAGTGTGAGGGTACAAGTAAATGGTTTGGTGGGTAGGGAAGTGCGAATGGAGAAGGGTTTGCGCAGGGGTGCCCCTTGTCGCAGATCCTTTTGCGTGCTTGCAGAACCCGCTGTACAGCCTGATTGAGGTGGGAGTAGGGGGAGGGAAAAGAGGTTCTGGAGCATGGGTCTGGCATTGTGGGATATGTGGATGACACAACTGTGTTGGTCGTGGGTGAGGAGGGTCTAAGAAACGTGGGCCGGATTCTTGAGATTTTGGCAGGGCACGGGTTTAGCCATTAATACTACTAAGTCTAAGCTGTTGGAGGTGGGTTCGTGGGTGGGGGTGGCATGGGGAAGAGTTTTGGATGGACTGTCGTAGGGAGGGTAAAGATCTGTGGTGTTATTTTTATGGGAGATGTCTGTGAGGCTCGGAGAGTGAATGCTGAGGAGGTTGTGGGGGGGGCTTTAAGGAGGATGGGAGGGTGGAGAACGGGAGTTAACATTACAGCAAGGGTGGTAGTGGTTAATACATTAGTGTATAGTAAGTTATGGTATGTGGCGGTGGTTTTTCCTGTGTTGAGTGGGGATGTGCTAGAATTGGAAAGAAAGGTTTTGAGATTTGTGTGGGGTTTTGGAAAGCATTGGTTAAATAAGGAGGTTGTTATGACAAGGCGTGGTTTGGGGGGTCTGGGGCTCATAAACGTTAGGAGTCATCTTATGGGCATGTATGTAAAGTATTGCTATCTACGGAAAGGGGGGAACCGGGGAAGAAGGGTGGAAAGGGTTATGAATGAATTGACACGGTGGTGGAGGGAAAAGGACTTGTTGAAGTGTGGTGATATGTTGAGAAGTATTTTGGCAGTGAGGGGCCCTCGGAGTGTTACAGCGAGGGCAATGGGGAGGGTTGGGAGGGTGCTGATGTGGTGGTAGGGGAGGCAGTGTTCCCAGTATATAACTGGAGGGGAATATGGGGTGGGTTGCGAGGTTTGCTGCTGAAGACGAGGGTGAGAGAGGTGGTATATAGGTTTTTGCATGGGGTAATTGCATCAAGGGCAGTGCTATATAAAATGGGGTTGGCAGTGACGCCATTTTGTGATAGGTGTGGTGAGGAGGATACTGCATACCATGCTGTATATTTTTGCGAAAGCTTAGGGAGACTTAGGGAATGGTTGGGAGGGGTGATCTGTTTGATGGGGAGGAGGAATAAATGCTTTGAGGGTGCTGAGTTTAGATATTGGTGGGGTGCATGAGGATGTAAGGAGGGCACTCATGTATGTGGCAGTTGATTACGTGTATGTTTCATGGATTTTGCGGGGGGAACAGGGAGGAGTCCGAGTAAAGGCTATGGCGGCTTCGATGTATAGAACAAAATGCAGGAATAGGTTGTTGTATGGTGCAGGGTGGGATAGGTTTTTTCCTGACAGTTACAGAAGTATGACAGTAGGCAGACTTTTAGAAGTGGGAGGAGTGGGAGGGAGAGGAGGGTGAAGCTGAAAGTGACTGGACTCTAGAAGGGGGGGGGGAATTTTTGGTGTGTGCGGGCGTATGTGCTTTCTTATATTGAAAGAGAATGGACGGATATGTGTGTGTGTGGGGGGGGGGTGATTGTGACGGAGAACTTACTTGGATGCCCTGGTTTTTGGGGTGACGAGGATGGACCTTTAGAATTTTGTAAGTATATGGTTTGAAAGTGTGTGTGTTACTGATCAAGGACTTCTGACGGGGGGGAGGGGGAGGGATTAATGGGATTTTTTTTATGGGAAATATAGAGGTGGCTTTCCTAGTTTTGTGTAATAACTGTATAAGGTAAACATGCCATGTTGGTCAAGACAGTGGCCGGTTGGGTCATGTTATTATGTATGACAATGTATATAAGATGATGTTATATTTTTTTTTGTTTTAGTCACGTGATAAAAGTGACTTAGTGGTTCCCTTATGACATGTAATGTACGGTGTCGAGTTTAGACATGTACTTTGTTGTAGACATGGAGAGACATAATAACCTGTTATGTCTTAATGTTCTAAGGTTGTTTGAATATTCAAAGTTTGAATATTCAAAGTTAGGAGACAGGAGGGGTAACAGTAGGGCCTGAAATTTAATTTGAGGTATCTATTTAGAAATGCAGGATAAATAAGCTGAACTTTATAGTAATGTTTACTGTTTTTGTCTCTGTTTGGTATGGAGAAACAGGAGAACTGGAGTAATCCTGGCACGTTTGGTGTCCTATGTGTTATTTTTTGTTACTACACATGTGTGTTGGTATGTGTAGGTATGGAAAAATATAAAAGCTGTACAATATGTAGGGTGCTTTGGGTGGGTTGTGGGTGGGGGATTATGAGGGTACATCTAGGAAGTTACCCTGGAGGAGGTTTAGATTTTCATGTACTGTTTTGTATTAATGAGTGTTGTTGTATATATAGGCTTGTTTAGTTCAGGTGTAATGGAGGTGGATTGTAAAGAAATGTGCTGATTTTTATTATGTTCAGAGGTGTGGTTCTTGGTATGTATAATGTTAAGTTTGATACAATTGCAACTTATGTATAATGTGTTTTTTAATAAAATAAAAAAAAAAAAAAAAAACTTGTTAATACATTTTCATGATCATCTTCAAACTTTCAACACTAGTCTAATTTACTTAGAGGAAATGTTAGTGGACTATGTAGATGCCAACCTGCGCTTTCTGGTTGGTTTCAAAGCTTGAATGAGAGTGTTGAACGAGACACATGTTCAACACTTGGGTATCCAAACATTTCACTTTCACAACAGACTTCTTCAGTTGAATTCAGGCGAATATAAAACTGGAGACAGTAGAACTAACTGTACAGTTGTATTCGAATGTAGAAGTCAATTGTGCAGGTATAATAAAGGTGTTGCACATGTGTCTTATTTGATCAACTTATCGGTAATGTATAACATCAATAATGTGATATTAGAATGAGAGGAGACTGTATCTTATAAGAAAATGTTGGATTGTAATTCCCTCAAGTGATCCATTACTTAAGACTTACCTTTCTGAAGAGCTTGTCGTAAGCGAAGGTGAGGTGGTGAACTCTGAGAGCGAGGAGTGAGAAAATCAGGATGAGGAAATGAGAAGCCACTTCCATCTTCTCTCTCTGAGCCTCCAGCTGCCTTCCTATTGTATCAGCTGCCCTCCCTTCGACACCAGCTGGGGAAAAAAAACCTTCAGTTGTTTGTTTTTTTTCCTTTGGTTGAGCGTAGTTTTAGGGAGTTTTTTTTTTCGAGTGATTTAGTTGACATGGAAAACTTTGAACTTGTTGTTGTTGTTGTTGTGTTCTTGACAGAACTTTCACCACAGTTTACACACGACGTAACAGCGTCAACACATCAATCAACTTCCAGCAGTTCCAAAGGTATTTTTTTTACAAAGGAAAGCTATTTCTCGTGAATACAAATCCAGCCGCGTTAAAAAGAACTTGTCACATGTTTAGTGTCAGTGGGATTATAACAAAGAGATCTACGAGTATGTATATCAGTAATATATTGTCAGTCTAACCTTGGACCACCCTCTAACGAACGTATCCCTCCGTCCGTACCAGTTAGGTGGTGACACAAGATCAAATGTCTGCAGCTATATTGAGCTAAAGGGAGCTGTCGCGAAAATATATATACAGTTAGGGATATATAAAGCTCAGCTCAGGTCTCCAGTTTATGTAGTTCTGTTCTTCCCTACATTTTGTAGACCAGAACTGCAAGGCAGTTCTGGTCATCATACTACAGAATGGATATAAATAAATGTATTGGGAACATAGAGGTACGACAAAATTAATTCACTGTGTAAAAAAATAATTTATATGAAGATAGAATGAGGGCCGTCAACCTTCACTCTATTGAAAGACGCAGTATGAGGGGAGACATGAGGGGAGACATGATCAAAATAAGTAGAAGTACATAAATAAGAGTTATAAATAGGAAACTGAAAATATCCAACTACGGAAAACTCAAAGTAATGGATTTGAATTCGATAAGTCTGGATTTAAAAAGGATGTAGGAATGTACTGGTTGGGAAGTATAGTGGTCGATGAGGGGAACAATGTACCATGTTGGTGAAAACCTGGTATAACACCCATGAACACGACATTTTATTATAAAATTCTTTAAGTGTATGCTCACGTATTTTTAACTACAATTTCTTGGTATTATATAACAGTTTACTGTCTGCTGGCCTTTGCTAACAAACCCTTCTCAAATATTTAACCAATATATTTTAACGCTGTCCAGTGATTCTGCTTTGTAATCTGACAACAATACTTCATCTTACGTGACCTCAATAATCCTTCCTCACATGTACCAATTACTAAATAAATCTATGTTTTCTCAAGCCCCATAAATAGTGTGGAAAAGGTCCCAGTGTTGAAATGTTTTCTTTAATAATATGTCCTCGGTGTTTGCTCAAACATTTTTAATCACCCGCCCAACGACGTTGAGGCTAAAAAACATCGGGTAGTTGTAAAAAATAAATTAGATAAATGCATGAGTAAAAAAGTTGAGGAATTAGACAAATGTACAACACCGGGGTATCTTTATCTGAAGACATTTCGCCAAGCAGTGAATTTATCAATGCAATGTAGGGATGATATGTGAAGACAGGGGAAGACGAGGCAATCATTGTCTTTCGTGTATTGTCCTGCAAGGCTGAGGGATTCATTAACTCGTCTTCTACTGTCTTCGCATACTGTGTACTGAATTAATAAAACCACTGATCGGCAAAACGTCTTCAAATAAAGAAACCCCAGGTGTTTCACATATGTCTTAATTCCTCATCTGGTCTGTTTTGTAAATCATTATCACAACGACAGTAGCTGGAAATAAATGGGACCTGAAGAGCATGGGTTAGCAGGCTATTAAGATATTTAGGTAACTTCAAGAAGTTGGACAAGTACTCGAGTGAGGGAGGTTATATCTGAGAAGGTCTGCAAAGTGTGCACCCGCTGCAGTGTTCTGCCATTCTTATTTGCTTATGTTCTTATACTCTGAGAAGTCTGCGTGTATATCTCTGAATTTTAAAAATAAATTATCTTTGCTGTTTGTTTCTAGGCGGACTGGAAATATAAACACAAGCAGTATAATGTGATCCTTTATTGACAACGTTTCGCCCACAGTCTAGGCGGACTGCTGCTTTAATAACCATTGTGCAATGGATACGTTCTATTCCTAACAAACTAAATTGCTAATAACACAGCACAATTAATGCAAAAACGCTAAAATATATGGCGCTTGAAAAATGCATGCAATGTAATTTCCAGTTTGTTATCCTACCTCATCTTATTGAAGTGCGTAGCCCTATCTAAAGTATGTCACCCTCTCCTCCTAGAATATCACCCACAACACTCTGATAACATCCAGGTACGTATTTCCTGGTAGGAGAACAAGTGCATCGTGTAAGGAGTCTTGCCAAATGTCTCCTCTTGCCGGGGATTAACCTCAGAATATATTTTAACGCATGCAAAATGGTTGTAAAATTGACGTGAGATTTAGCCATCCTTTTCAGGAACTTGAAAAGCAAAAGTGACGTACATGTGTACATAATACAACCAGGGTTGTTGTATTAAGCACTCTTGTACTGGTACACTCCGTCAAGCACAGGGGTTGAAGAAGTGTTACCTGAAGGAGTGGTTGATGTAGGAGTGTATTTCCTGCAGTAGTGGTGATCGAGGAGTGTATTTCCAGCAGCAGTGGTTGACAGAGGAGCGTATTTCTTGAAGCAGTGGTGAATTAGGAGTGTATGTGCTGGAGCAGTGTTGACTGAGGAGTGGGATGTAGTAGTGGGTTGTGGACTGCTGCGAGGCCCACGTCACCTACTACAAGCTACTATCGCGCACGTCTCATCGTTTATCATACTGGATGTCGCATTAAACATCAATGGTAACCATGCTAACCAATCACAATACATAAACTTACTCAGTAGTCAACATAAACTTGGAGCTTCTACATATATAGACAACATGGTATATTCAGAAACACCCTGGCACACAAACACCCTGGCACACAAGCACCCTGGCACACAAGCACCCTGGCACACAAGCACCCTGGCACACAAGCACCCTGGCACACAAGCACCCTGGCACACAAGCACCCTGGCACACAAGCACCAAAACTAAGTGATTCGCAAGAGACTGAATTTTACCCATGAATGACATTGCTACGCTGGTGATTTAGAATACAAAAATCAAAACAAACCTCTTATATAAATATGTTGAAGAGATTATGGACCTTTCGGAAAGCACTTAGAGAACAGCAACAACCACAACCGCTTATTCTGCAATAGATTTTGCCGCTGGAGCGACCAGTATATTGTGCAGCCATATCCATAATGGAGACGGTAGCGCAAGAGTATGTGCTTACACAAAAGGTCTAGGAACTAGACACCAAAAGGGGTTACAAGAGTACATCTGGATTTAAACCTACAAATTATCTTCTTTGTTGCTCAACAAGTCTGGTATCTTATTTTCATTAATAAGTTACCTTGACTTATCACATAGGTTATTGTTTTAACTGCAAAAGTCACTTTCATTATTTACTTATCTCCTAATATTGTTGTTAATGCTAGGCACAGATATACCTAAGTCATATTCTACATTTTCTTTCAGTCTGTTTTCTTTGGGGAACTTATCAATATATCATGAACGAGTAATTCCGCATCTGTTAAAATACACGAGAATTTTTCATTAATTCCATTTTCTCTATTTTTAATGTGTCTATATCTGGCTTCTCCAGTGAGCATGTTATTAGTCATTATGTGAGTCAGGTGCCATCAGTGATGACACAACTGGTAATAATCAGCAACATATAAATACACGTAAAGCTAAGAAACTAGAATTTGAAAGTGTTAACAAGCATACAACTGGGTATATATTAATTATATTATTTTTGTAACTAGCAAATTGACGATAATTATTTAAAATTTATGATATTGTCTTTTATACTTGATAATACAATATTATGACTTAGGCAGTGTGGCGTACACCGAGCACTGTACGTTATTCACTGTGCATCACACAACCACTTCTTGCATTCTGTCTATAATCAGGCAAACTGGCAGTTATGGCCGTGTACTTGTCTGGGTCCCCAACTGTACTCTGAATGGCTGCCAGTTTTGAACGCTAACCAGTGAGGGTGAGGGGTTGACTTCCAGACGACCTGGCATTATACTTACTCTCTGGTCTCTTCCTAGCTCAAACTGATTACATATTCTGGTCTCTCTTGTATGAGTCTATGAGTCAATTGTCCTAAAGGTACGCAATTTTCCTAATTTCTCTCTCTCTTTCTTGTTACGTTAAATTACAAGTACGGTATTTGCCTACATTGCTGCTCTATTGCACTTTCTGAAAATATTATAAATATTCGAGAGCAATTTGTAATCGATTAGGCCTCGTAATTATAATTATTATAATAAAAAAGAAGCGCTAAACCACATTAGGCCTCGTAATATCTTCCTCTAAAACAAAGATATTAACAAGCAAATGACATCCCCCACCCATCTATTTGCAGGGTGAAAACATTAGCTACGTTAAAACTTACAGATATCTTGGTGAAGATGTACCCTTTAACAAATCCACGTTAGGTTCTTAATTGATTATGCTGCTCCCATGTTGATATTAGCTAGAGAAAGTTCTCTCCGACCCTTGGAGCTAATGCAAAATGAAGCTCTCAGAATTATTCTTTGCTGTCCCAAATCTACAAAGGTTCTTAATATGAGGAAGGAGCTTGGTATTTCTAGTATCAGTGATAGGCTTGCTGAAATTAACACTGTACTTAGTATTAGAATGTTAAGAAATGAACCAGACACTGTCACAATGAATCTTACTAAATGTCTGGAAGTAAATACACACAGATCTAAATGGACTCAGGAAAACAAAGAGTTGAGCCAAAGAGCCAGAAACGGATATGCATGGATAAGGAATGAAGCCCAGCGGCAATATGAGAATGACAAAGCATTAATAATAATAATAATATAAAATATAATATTATATATTATTATTATAAATGTTCTGTCATTCTCAGTAAAGCACAGATCTGATACAAAGCTGTTAAACAGCTACATCAAGAGGACAACAGTCATGGATCAGGTGATCAGAATGAGGAAGGATGGAGGGAAGCTCACAAGGAAGGACCAAAGGAGACAGAAAGGCTTCCAGGAAACTGAGGTGGTAGGGTACAACAGCAAGTGCTGGACACACAACACACAACTATGGAGGAGGTAAAGAAACTGCTATATGAGCTATATAAGATCTCGAAATGGGTCCTGAGGGAGGGAGCAGAGGCAGTGTGTGTGTCACTAACACTAATCTTCAACAAAGCTATCGAAACAGGGCAACTGCTTGAGGAAGACAGCAAACGGAGTCCCAATTTTTAAGAAAGACAGACAGACAGTATTAAACTACAGACTAGTGTCACTGACAAGTACTTTATATCAAGTTAGGTAGAAGATGATGGGAATAGTGGTGGAGCACCTAGAAAGAAAAAGCTAATTCTTCACACCCAGCACGGTTTCAGGGATGGTAAATCCTGTCATAAACCTTCTGGATTTCTATGACACGGTAACAGAAGTAAGACAGGAGAGAGAGGGATGAGAAGATTGCATTTTCTTGGACTGTAAAAAATGTATTCAACACAATACCATACAAGAGACTAGTGCAAAGGCTAGAGGAGCAGGCAGGAAAAGCACTGCATTGGATCAGGGAAGGGAACAGCGAGTGATAGTACGTGACGAGGTGTCAGAGTGGGCGCATGAGTCAAGTGGGGTTCCATAAGGGTTAGTCCTAGGGCATGCTGTTTATTGTATATGTGAATGACATGTCAAAAGGGATAGATTCAGAGGTGTCCCTGTTCGCAGACGACATAAAACTAATGAGGAGAATACAAGCGGAAGAGGACAGGTTGCATGCCTTGTCCAATGAATGGCTCCAAGTGTTAAGTCATGAAGCTTGGGGAAGGACAAAGAAGACTGCAAACAGAGTACCAGCTTGGGGGTCAAAGCCTGCATCCTGAAGCGAACATCAACTAAATAACCGCTGCAACATATTGGTGCCTGGAAAAATCTAAGAATAGCGTTTCGTCATCTAAGTAGAGAAGCATTCGTGACACTGTACACCTGGATGGAACCCACACCTGGTAAAGCAAGTCAAGAAATTGGAGTAGAAATTGGACTAGACTAGACTAAAGGTTATGTCTAATGAGGATAAGTTAAGGGAACTTAACCTGACGGCACTGGAGGAGAGGAGAGATAGGGGGGACATGATAACGTTATATAAAATACGTACTGAGTGGAAATGACAAGGTGAACAGGGCCAAAAAGTTTCAGAGATGTGACATAGGAACAAAGAGACACAACTGGAAGTTGAAAACTCAGAGGAGTCATAAGGATGTTAGGAAGTTGCCAGGAAGTGGGGTACTGGAAAGTGAGGTACTGGAGGCAGGATCCATACATAGCTTTAAGAAGAGGTACGATAAGGGCCAGGAGCCGTGACTCATCTCCTGCAATCACATATAGGTGAGTACATATAAGTGGTAAGGTGTATGGTAGAGTTATTGAAAAAAATAATGGTAAGACAGAGAGCAGGATCGAAGATGAACAAAAAGGATTTAGGAAGGATAAGTGAACAGTATTTAGATAATGGTAAAGAGGGTTTTGTTGCATTTATGAATTTGGAAAAGGCGTATGATAGAGTGGATAGGAGAGCAATGTGGCAGATGTTGCAAGTGTATTGAACAGGTAGGTGGTAGGTTACTGAAAACAGTTAAGAGATTTTACGAGAACAGTGAGGCTCAGGTTAGAGTATGTAAGAGAGAGGAAGATTATTTCCCAGTAAAAGTAGGACTTAAAGAGGGATGTGTGATGTCACGTGGTTGTTGAATATATTTATAGATGGGGTTATAAGAGAAGTGAATGATCGGGTGTTGGGAAGAGGTATGGGATTAAAAGCTTAAGAATCTAACACAAAGTGGGAGTTGTCACAATTGCTTTTTGCTGATGACACTGTGCTTTTGGGAGATTCTGCAGAGAAGTTTCAGAGGATAGCGAACGAATTTAGGAGGGCAAGTAAATAAAGAAAATAAAAAGTGAACATAGGAAAGAGCAAGGTGATGAGGATAAAATAATTAGGAAATGAAAGATTGGATATCAGATTAGAGGGATGGAGTATGGAGGAAGTGAATGTTTTTCATATGTTTGGGAGTGGACTTGTCAGATGTGTCTATGAAAAACGAGAACAATAGAATTGATGTTGGGAAAAAAGTGAGTGGTGCACTGAGGAGTCTGTGGAGACAACGAACGTTATCCATGGAAGCAAAGAGGGGAATGTATTAGAGTATAGTGGTACCAACGCTCTTGTATGGTTGTGCAGTATGGGTGGTGAATGTTGCAACAAGAAGAAGGGGGGAGGCAGTAGAGATGTTATGTCTGAGAGCAATGTGCAGTGTGAATATTATGCAGAGAATCTGTGGCTTGGATGATAGAAGGAGGTGCAAGGTTAGTAAAAATATTATCCAGAGGGCTGAAGAGGGGTTGGCGAGGCAGTTCGTACATATAGAGAGGATTGAACAAATCAAAATCACTTGGAAGGCATATAATTCCGTAGTGGATAGTAGGTGGGGTAGGGGTTGTCCTAGGAAAGGTTGGAGGGACAGGGTAAAGGAGGTTTGTGTGTGAGAGGCTTAGAGTTCCAGCAAGTGTGCATGAATATGTTAGATGGGAGCGACTGGAGGAAAGTGGTTTGATTTACTGTTGGAGTGAAATCAAAATAACATTTATGAAGGGAGTCTGGAGAGCTGGTTAGCCGGATTTGGGTCCTGGAGATGGGAAGTACAGTGCCTGCATTCTGAAGTAGGGGTTGACATATATTGCAGTTTTTTTCTTTTTAACTATTATTGGCACTCCTCTGGCAAGTCGATGATGGAGTGAGTGATGATGAAAGTGTTTCTTCTTTTCTGGGTCACCCTGCCTCAGTGGGAAAAGGACGATGTGTTAAAAAAAAAGAGGACAATCACACACTCCCTAACTCACTCACACACCGGCCGGCGGGAGTAACAGCATCACATAGTGCTCGTGAATCTTTAGCGTTTTTTTGGCCCACCAAGGTTATTACAAGGATCACGAAAGCGGTCAGTGTCAGTGATCAACCCGAGAAGTGAAATACAAGCTGCCCTTTATCAGAAAAGAAAGGTGAGGACTACAATTTATATAAAACAATTTGAAAGTGGAATCAGTGCCAGGAAAGAGAGGGGGAGCGTAGTGTGGGGTGTAGGTGGTGCCACAAGCCAGTAACTGTAAATTCAAACAGAATGAGTGTGACCCAAGCCAGTGAGATAAGAAATAAAAATAGATGAGTTAGTGAATAACAAAACAATCATAAAGTGAGGGGAATAAAGTTAGATGAGTTAGAGAATAATAAAACAATCATAAAGTGAGGGGAAAAAAAAGAACAAAAATTAAAGGGAAAATATCCAGTATTCTCGGGACTCCGGTGTTTTCCTGAAACAAGTGTGGACAATAAGGGTTTAATTGTTCACCTGATAACACAGTGCAAACCTAGAGCGGTACTTGAAGCACGGTTAATGTGAACAGAATAAATATAGAGAAGAAACAGAAGGAGAACAGGACATCAGTAGTGCCGCCACAACGGGAATCATTGTGTAGCCAAACATGATACACATTACCTTTTTGTGGTTGCATGTTGCATCACTGGCAGCTGGGGGTCATAAGTGGTTGCATGTTGTGTGACTGGCATGTTGCATCACTGGCAGCTGGGGGTCATAAGTGGTTGCATGTTGTGTGACTGGCATGTTGCATCACTGGCAGCTGGGGGTCATAAGTGGTTGCATGTTGTGTGACTGGCATGTTGCATCACTGGCAGCTGGGGGTCATAAATCCTACTCTGTAGAGCTGAATATAATACATAGAGCACTTAACATTTAGTAAGGATGAAAAGCTGGGTAGGATAGTGTGGGTCATCACATGTAGGCCGACACACACACACATACATACAACAGGCCTAGTGTCTAATCGACATGTGCCTAGGACAAAATGATAACTAACATAACACACATGCACGTATGTACACACAAACACAAAGTCTACTAACCGTTAGCAGCCTAAATAAAGAGGAAACACCCTCGCACTCACACATACACAAATCCCCCATATATATACACTTACACACACACACACATACAGACATTTATATTATTATATATATATATATATATATATATATATATATATATATATATATATATATATATATATATACTCACACACAAACACTCAGGAGCTGAGTCTCGACCCCTGCAACAACAATTAGGTGAGTACACACAAACACACACAAACACACACACAAACAGACACACAAACACACACACATAAACTTTGCTAGGAAGCATTTCTTCAGCCATAGAGTAGTCAGGAAGTGGAATAGTCTAGCGAACGATATAGTGGAGGCAGGAACCATACATAGTTTTAAGACAAGGTATGATAAAGCTCATGGAGCAGGGACAGCAGAGACACAGTAGCGGACAGCGAAGAGGCGGGGCCAGGAGCTGAGTCTCGACCCCTGCAACCACAATTAGGTGAGTACACATATGAATCGACCCCTGCAACCACAACTAGGTGAGTACACACACACACACACACACACACACACACACACATACAACAGGCCTAGTGTCCATTCGACATGTGCCTAGGACAAAATGGTAACTAACACACACACACACATACACAGCCCCGGTGGCCTGATGGCTAAAGCTCTCGCCTGATGCACGGAGGTGCCCGGGTTCAATTCCCGGCGGGGCGGAAACATTTCGAAGTGTTTCCTAACACACACACACACACATACATACAACAGGCCTAGTGTCAAATCGACATGTGCCTACGACAAAATGGTAACTAACTAACCTGGTCCAGCAACTGGCTTCTCGAATTTAACCCTGCCAAATGCAAAGTCATGAAGATCGGGGAAGGACAAAGAAGACCGCAGACAGAGTATAAGCTAGGTGGCCAAAGACTGCAAACCTCGCTCAAGGAGAAAGATCTTGGGATGAGTATAACACCAAGCACGTCTCCGGAAGCACACATCAACCAGATAACTGCTACAGCATACGGACGACTGGCAAACCTGAGAAAAGCGTTCCGATACCTTAGTAAGGAATCGTTCAAGACACTGTAGACCGTGTACGTCAGGCCCATACTAGAGTATGCAGCGCCAGTTTGGAACCCATACCTGGTCAAGCATGTCAAGAAATTAGAGAAAGTGCAAAGGTTTGCGACAATATTAGTTCCAGAGCTAAGGGAAATGTCCTACGAAGAAATGTTAAGGGAAATCGGCCTGACAACACTGGAGGACAGGAGGGTTAGGGGAGACATGATAACGACATACAAAATACTGCGGGTAATAGATAAGGTGGATAGAGACAGGATATTCCAGAGAGGGGACACAGAAATAAGGGGTCACAATTGGAAGTTGAAGACTCAGATGAGTCAAAGGGATGTTAGAAAGTATTTCTTCAGTCATAGAATAGTCAGGAAGTGGAATAGTCTAGGAAGTGATGTAGTGGAGGCAGGAACCATACATAGCTTAAGACGAGGAATGATAAAGCTCATGGAGCTGGGAGAGAAGGGACCCAGTAGCGGTCAGTGAAGAGGCGGGGACAGGAGCTGAGTCTCGACCCCTGCAACCACAATTAGGTGAGTACACACACACACACACACTTACTCACTCCCACTCTCACATTCTTCCTTACTGTCTCACTCTCCTACTCACACTCTTACTGTCTTATTCTCCCACTCTCTCACTCTCACTGCCCCACTCTCCCACTCTCTCTTACTGTCTCCCTCTCCTACTCTTTCCTACTGTGTCGCTCTCCCACTCTCTCACTTTTACACTCTCTCTTACTGTCTATATCTTATTAATGAAAATAAGATACCAGTTATACTAAGCAAATTTCCAGTAAATTTCCTAAATTTGCTTGTAACAGATAAGTGAAATGTAGATATAAATCCAAATGTACAATTGTTAACCCTTTTGGGGCCTAGTTCCTAGGCCTTTTATATGTCGTTATCATATCATCCCTATATCTCCTGTCCTCCAGTGTCGTAAGGTCGATTTCCCTTAACCTCTCCTCCAAATACATACCCCTTAACTCCAGAACTAGTCTCGTTGCAAACCTTTGCACTTTCTCTAGCTTCCTTACATGCTTGGCTAGGTGTGGGTTCCAAACTGGTGGTGCATACTCCAATATGGGTCTAATGTACACAGTGTACAGGGTCCTGAACGATTCCTGAGCTATCCCAACACAAACCACAATCCAAACTTACAGCCCTAACCCCACACTATGCTATAGAATCCCACAGCACATTGCCAAGTCCAACACCCCTACAGACCCCCAGAACATAGTGTTGGAGAGGAAACTGAAGGTATGGTACACCAACGCTGATGGAATAGCGAATGAGTGGGAGGACTGATATGAAAGAATCAAAGAGGCATCACCAGACATCATAGCTTTCACAGAAACCAAGCTGTCGGAATGCTGTTCTTAGGTTTGCTAGGCGCCCATATGCTGCAGCAGTTATTTGGTTGATGTGCGCCTCTGGAGACGTGCCCGGTGTTATACTCACCCCAAGATCCTTTTCCTTAAGTGAAGTTTGTAATCTCTGGCCTAGTAGACTGTATTCCATCTGCGGTCTTCTTTGCCCTTCCCCAATCTTCATGACTTTGCATTTGGTGGGGTTGAACTCCAAGAACCAGTTGCTGGACCAGGCCTGCAGCCTGTCCAAATCCCTTTGTAGTTCTGCCTGGTCTTTGTCCGATTGAATTCTTCTCATCAACTTCACATCATCTGCAAACAGGAACACTTCGAAGTCTATTCCTTCCGTCATGTCGCTCACAGATACCAGAAACAGCACAGGTCCTAAGATTGACTCCTGTGGAACCCCGCTCATTACAGGCGCCCACTCTGACACCTCGCACGCACCATGACTCGCTGTTGTCTTCCTGAGAGGTATTCCCTGATCCACTGTAGTGCCTTTTCTGTTACCCCTGCCTGGTCCTTCAGCTTTTGAACTAATCTCTTGTGTGGAACTGTGTCAAACGCCTTCTTACAGTCCAAGAAAATGAAGTCTACCCGGTCATAGAACTCCAGTAGATTTGTGACACAGGATTTTCCATCCCTGAACCCATGCTGGCTGTTGTTGATAAGCTCATTCCTTTCTAGGTGCTCCACACTCTTCTCCTGATAACCTTCTCCACCACTTCGCATACTATACATGTCAGTGACACTGGTCTGTAGTTTAATGCTTCATGTCTGTCTCCTTTTTTAAAAAATTAGGACTACATTTGCTGTCTTCCATACCATAGGTAGTCCCCCTGTTTCGATAGGTGTGTTGAATATTGTTGTTAGGGGTACACATAGCGCCTCTGCTCCCTCTCTTAGGGCCCATGGAGAGATGTTATCCGGCCCCATCGTCTTTGAGGTATCTAGCTCACTTAGCAGCCTCTTCACTTCTTCCTCGGTTGTATGTATTGTGTCCAACACTTGATGGTGTACCCCACCTCTCCGTCTTTCTGGAGTCATTTGTCTCATCAGTGAACACTTCTTTGAATCTCATGTTGAGCTCCTAACATACTTCATGGTCGTTTCTTGTGATCTCTCCTCCTTCCTTCCTCAGCCTGGTCCTTGACTGTTGTGTTCCTCCTGATGTGGCTGTACAAGAGCTTCTGATCAGATTTGCCTTTCACTGCTATGTCATTTTCGGTTTGTTATTGGGCCTTCCTTCTTACCTGTACATATTCATTACTGGCTCTACGACTGCTCTTCTTCCATTCTCTAGCACACTTGGCTTTTGCCTCTCTACACTTTTGGGTAAACCAAGGGCCAATCCAGGCTTTCTCATTGTTTCTGTTACCCTTGGGTACAAATCTCTCCTCAGCTTCCTTGCATATTGTTGTCATATATTCCATCATCTCATTTACTGACTTCCATGCCAGGTCTCTATCGCACTGAACCCCGTGCAGGAAATTCTTTATGCCTGTGTAGTCCCTTCTCCTGAAGTTTGGCTTCATTCGTCCTGCCCTTCCTGTTTTCCTCTCCACTTGTAACTTTACTATGTATTCGAAACTCAGAACCACGTGGTCACTGGCCCCGATGGGTCTTTCGTATGTGATGTCCTCAATATCTGCACTACTCAAGGTATTGGTTCATCCTCTCCTCTCTCTCTCTAGTTATGTCCCTTATGTGTTGGTCCATGAGGTTTTCCAGTACCACCTGCATCATCTTAGCCCTCCACGTTTCTGGGCCCATGTGGCTCCAGGTTCTCCCAGTCAATTTTGTTGTGATTGAAATCACCCACAATCAGCAGCTTTGCCCTGCTCGCATGAGCCCTTCTGGCCACTTCAGTCAATGTGTCAACCATCGCTCTGTTATTCTCATCAAACTCTTGCCTTGGCCTCCTGCTGTTGTGGTGAGTTGTATATAACTGCAATTACCACCTTGGGACCTCCAGACTGAAGTGTTCATATTATGTAGTCTCTTGCTTCTCCTCTGTCTCCTCTTTCCAGCGCATCAAAATCTCATTGGTTTTTGATGAGTTAGTTTAATATCTTTATTATGCACGCCATACCCATCCCGTCGGCAGTAGTCAAAGGATTACAGAGGTACATAATGGATCCAGGGACTGGGCTCCAAAGTTTTGATAGCTGAACAAGGTACAAAGATAATGAACTCACAAGCTACAAAAGCAATGAGTCATGTAAGTTTACTTACTTACGTTTATACATGGTTACAATCATGAATAAATTACAATGAGCAATTCACACTTCCACTCCCGGTCACAACTGTAATGAGTTATTAGTGCAAATATTAATTGGGTCTCAAACACACCCACACACACACACACCACACTGCCAGGTTCCCCACCTTCACAGACACCCCCCAGAACACATTGTTGGAGAGGAAACTGAAGGTATGATACACCAATGCTGATGGAATAACGAATAACTGGGAGGAGTGACACGAAAGAGTCAGAGGCATCACCGGACATCATTGCTCTCACAGAAACCAAGCTCACAGGAATGATAACAGATGTCATCTTTCCAACGGGATATCAGATCCTGAGAAAAGACAGAGGGAACAGAGGGGGTGGAGGAGTGGCACTGCTCATCAAAATCCAATGGGATTTTGATGAGCTGGAGAGCTGGTGTGGAGAAAATTCTCCAAGAGAGGGGAGGGTATCAGCCCCATTCAGCCCTTAGAAAGGGCCAGACACGTCTTGCCGGCTTTCTGGTCAACAACTTAATTAGTAACAGCTGTACGGACCCTGGACGCCAGTAAGACACGTCATGGCTGACCAGTGTTGCATAGAGTGTGAGTTAATGATTGAAAATCACTCTCTTACGGCAGTAGGACAATTAAGGACATTCTACACCCACTTTATTATCATGTTAAAGATACATACACAGTGGTCTAAGCCCAGAGACAGCAAGAAATCAAGCATTCTGCATTGCTTTCTGTAGGTTTAGCAAGTTGGAAATTGTGCTTAGGTCAACGATACCAAGCAAACTGGGGCCAGGAGCGCAGGAGGGCGTTAGATTGATTTAAGAAACCAAAGAGAGAAGACTTTTGTGGCGCGGGCATTGAACTAACAAAGGGTCCTTTATCGTGCGTCTCCGAACTCTTATCAATCTCCACTAATGCCGGGAAATCGGATAAGAACTCTGTTCCAGCGCGTTTCAGTGATAATTAATCATAGAATAGCGGTATATTACAGAGAAGTGTGCGCAGCTTTTTAATACTGCTAAAAGACAAACATAGAGAGACAATCGCGAGTGTACTTCATCGAACAAGACGGTGACTCATCAGCGACGTTCTACAATCAAGACAGCATTTCCCGCCGTATGGTGGAACCAACACCATTGCTCACGTTACAACGAGCAAGGTAAGTTTTGATGTTCTTGTTGGGCAGGGGACTGCACAGTTCTTGTTTGGCAGGGGCATCAAAATTTATCTACTGACGGCGGTAATGTGTGGACTTTTTAGTCCAAAACCGTGAGTATCAGTAAAGTCCCACCACTGATTGAAGATTTAGGTATACACTCTTTTGGGGCAATATATAATGATTTACATTTAATTCCTCACCCATACAGCTCCGTGGTGGTGGAATACTGGGTCCCATCGAGGGAACCTTCTGGATGCAGCTGCGGAAGGTTGACCCAGCGACGAAGACAAGTACAGTGTCACATTTTACTGTATAAGTTGGCATTCCACCAGTAAAAAATACCACAGCTGGAGAGGGGAGACAGAGGAGAAGCAAGATATTACATATTAGGAACGCTTCAGTTTGGAAGTCCTAAGGTGGTAATTGCAGTGATGTATAACCAACCACAGAACAGCAGGAGGCCAAGACAAGAGTATGATGAGAGCAATAGAGCGATGGTGGACACACTGGCCAGAAGTGCTCATGCAAGCACATGCTGATTATGGGTGACTTCAACCACATGGAAATTGACTGAGAGAACCTGGAGCCACATGGGGGCCCGGAACAGTGGAGGGCTAAGATGATGGAGGTGGTACCAACACGTAAGGGACACTACCAGAGAGAGAGAGGAGAGGATGAACCAGTGAGACTGGACCTAGTATTCACCTTGAGTAGTGTAGATATTGAGGACATAACATATGAAAGACCCATCGGGGCCAGTGATAACGTGGGTCTGAGCTTCGAATACATAGTAGAGTTACAAGTGGAAAGGGAAGCAGGAAGGGCATAACAAATGAAGCCAAACTACAAGAAATGGGACTATGCAGGCATGAAGAGTTTCCTGCACGGGGTTCAGTGGAACAGAGAACTGGCAGGGAAGTCAGTAAACGAGATGATGGAATATGTGACAATAATATGCAAGGAAGCTGAGAAGAGATTTGTACCGAAGGGTAATAGAAATAACGAGAAAGTAGGATGAGCCATTGGTTTAACCAAAGGTATAGGGAGGCCAAAGTCAAGTGTGCTAGAGAATGGAAGAAGTATAGAACGCAAAGGACCCAGGAGAATAAGGAGAGCAGACGTAGAGCCAGAAATGAATATGCACAGGTGAGAAGAGAAGTATTTCTTCAGTCACAGAGTTGTCAGGAAGTGGAATAGTCTTTGAAGTGATGCAGTGGAGGCAGGATCCATACATAGATTTAAGAAGGGGTATGATAAAGCTCATGGAGCACGAAGAGTGACCTAGTAGCGGCTAGTGAAGAGGCGGGGCCAGGAGCTGTGACTCAACCCCTGCAACCAGAACTAGGTGAGTACAACTAGGTGAGTGCACACTCTCTCTCTCACACACACACACATAGAGGCACGAACAGGCAACTGGAAGATACAGGAAATAATTGATTCAATGGCTATGTATAAATGGGACCCAGAGATGCGGACAGAAAAGTACTAGGAGTAGAAGGAGAGGTCAGCCTTCATACATGGGCTTCAGGAGAGCGAAGGGAGAAGAAAAAAGAGGAATTGAAAATATTATCAAACAAACAGGAGAGGAGGACATGACTGAGCTGATAAATTTTCAGAGAATAGGGGAATACTCGAGGGGGAGAAATCGGCCAGAGTGATTTTCAATAGAGAAACGATGCGGAACAGGACCCTGCAGCAGAAACCACAGCTAAAGCAATGAACAACATACTGGAGGGTGCTCCTAGATCTCGACAGAACGAGAACAGAACGACAGAAGCTGAGAGAGAGGACACAAAGACAAAAAATGCAAGAAAAAGAGAGAAGGCTGGAGTCAGTAGGGGACAACTAGAGTCAAGTGGAGCAACACAGCACCCTACCAGGTCTCCCACTTCTCCAGTCCCCACAAACCCCCAATAATACAGTGCTGGAGAGGAAACTGAAGATTTGCTACACCAACACTGATAGAATAACGAATAAGTGGGAGGAGTGGCACGAAAGAATCATAGAGGCATCACCAGACATCATAGCACTCACAGAAACCAATCTCACAGGAATGATACCAGATACCATCTTTCCATCTGGATATCAGATCCTGAGGAAAGACAGAGGGAACACAGGGGGTGGAGGAGTTGCACTGCGCATCAAAAATCAATGGAATTTTGAAATGGCAAGGGGAGCTAGAGGAGAAGAAAGGGACTACATTATAAGAACACTTCAAACTGGAGATCACAAGGTGGTGATTGCAGTGATATATAACCCACCACAGAAGAGCAGGAGGCCAAGACAAGAATATGATGAGAGTAACAAAGACATGCTCGATACACTGGCTGAAGTGGCTAAAATGACCCAAGCGAGCAGGGCAAAGCTACTGGAGAATCACAAGAAAATTGGGAAAACCTGGAGCCACATGTTGGCCCAGAAACATTGAAGGAGAGGATGATGGAGGTGGTACTAGAAAACCTCATACATCAACACGTAAGGGACACTAGAGAAAGAGGAGATGACAATCCAGCAAGACTGGATCTTGTATTTACCTTGAATAGTTCAGATATTGAGGACATCATACATGAAAGGCCCCTCGGAGCTAGTGAAAACGTGGTCCTGTGCTTCGAATACATAGAGTTACAAGTGGAAAGGGAAGCAGGAAGGGCAGGAAGAATAAAGCCAAACTTCAAAAGAGGCGACTACACAGGCATGAAGAACTTTGTACACGAGGTTCAGTGAGAAAGAGAATTTGACAGGAAAATTAGTAAATTATATGATGGAATATGTGACAACAATGTGTAAGGAAGCAGAGGAGAGGTTCGTACCCAAGGGTAACATAAATAATGAGATGGCCAGGACGAGACCGTGGTTCACCCAAAGTGCCAAAACTAAGTGCGCTAGATAATGGATGTATAGAAGGCAAAGGACCCAGGAAAATAAGGAGATTATTTGAAGAGCCAGAAATGACCATGCACAAATAATGAGGGAGGCCCAGCGTTAATACGAAAATGACATAGCAGCGAAAGCCAAGTCTGACCAAAAGCCGTTGTACAGTCACATCAGAAGAAAAACAGCACACAAAGACCAAGTAATCAGGCTGGGGAAGGAAGGAGGGGAAATCACAAGAAACGACCAAGAAGTATGTGAAGAGCTCAACAAGAAATTTAAAGAAGTACATACAGTGGAGACAGAAAAGTCTCCAGAAAGCCTGACTGGTGGTGTACACCATCAAGTGCAGGACACAATACATACAACCGAGGAGGAGGTGAAGAGGCTGATAAGTAAATTAGATATCTCAAAGGCGATGGTACTGGACAACATCTCTCCGTGGGTCCTGAGAGAGGAGCAGGCGCTCTGAGTACCACTAACAACAATCTTCAACACATCTATCGAAACAGGGCGACTACCTGGGGTATGGAAGACAGCAAATGTAGTCCCAGTTTTTAAGAAAGGAGACAGACATGCAGCACAAAACTACAGACCAGTGTCACTAACATGTATAGTATGCAAAGATTATCAGGAGAAGAGTGGTGGAGCACCTAGAAAGGAATGAGCTTATTCATGACAACCATCATGGTAAGAGAGAGAGAGAGAGAGGGGAGGGTAGATTGCATTTTCTTGGAATGTAAGAAGGCTTTTGACACAGTTTCACACAAGAGATTAGTGCAAAAAGTTGGAAGACCTCTCGGGAAGACAACAGCGAGTCATGGTATGCGACGAGGTGTCAGAGTAAGCGCCTGTGACGAGCAGGGTTCCACAGGGGTCAGTCCTAGGACCAGTGCTGTTTTGGGATATGTGAATGACATGATGGAAGGGATAGACTCAGAAGTGTCCCTGTTTGCAGACCATGTGAAGCTAATGACGAGAATTCAATATGACGAGGATCAGGTAGGACTACAAAGGGATGTGGACAGGCTACAATCCTGGTGCAGTAACTGGCTCCTAGAGTTTAACCCCACCAAGTACAAAGTCATGAAGATCAGGGAAGGGCAAAGAAGACCGTAGACAGAGTACTGTCTAGGGTGCAAAAAGACTGCAAACCTCACTCAAGGAAAACAATCTTGAGATGAGGATAATACCGAACACATCTGAGGCGCACAAAACCAAATAACTGCTGCAGCATATGGGCGACTAACAACCTAAGAATAGTTTTCCGACACCTCAGCAAGGAATCGTTCAGGACTCTGCACACAGTGTATGTCAGGCCCATACTAGAGTATGCAGCACCAGTTTGGAACCCACATCTGGTCAAGCATGTCAAGAAAGTAGTGAAAGTGCAAAGATTTGCAACGAGACTAGTCCCGGAGCTAAAGGGCATGTCTTCCGAGGATAGGTTAAGGGAAATCTACCTGACGACACTGGAAAACAGGAGAGAGAGGGGGGACATGATAATGACATATAAAATATTGAGATGAATTGAAAAGATGGACATATACAGGATGTTCCAGAGATGGGGCACAGCAACAAGGGGTCACAACTGGAAGTTTAAGACTCAGATGAGTCACAGGGCTATTAGGAAGTATTTCTTCAGTCATAGAGTTGTCAGGAAGTGGAATAGTCTGGAGAGTGATGTAGTTGAGGCAGCATCCATACATAGCTTTAAGAGGAGGTATGATAAAGCTCATGGAGCAGGGAGAGATTTGTCCTAGTAGCGACCAGTGAAAAGGCGGGGCCAGGAGCTATGAATAGATCCCTGCAACCACAGTTAGGTGAGTACACACACAGAGAAACAGGAGAGGATGAACCAAAAATGCGTGACTTCGTATTCACCTTCAGTACTTCAGTATTGGGGATATCACATATGAAAGGTACCTTGAGCTAGTGACCACGTGGTCCTGAGTTTTGAATACATTGTAGAGTTAACAGTGGAGAGCAAAGCAGCATGAGAATGACAGGAGAAGCCAAACTACAAAAGAGGGGACTATAGGGGCATGAGGCAGATCCTGCATGAGGTGCACTGGGAAAGAGAACTTGAGGGAAAAACAGTAAATGAAATGATAGAAGACAAGAACACAAAATGTGAGGAGGCAGAGAGGTTCATACCCAAGGGTAACAGAAACAATGGGAAAAGCAGAACGAGCTCTTAGTTGACCCAAAGGTGTAGAGAGGCTAAGTGTGCTAGAACATGGCAAAAGTGTAGAAAGCAAAGGAAAAACGAAAATAAGGAGATGAGCCGAAGAGCCAGAAACGAATATGCATGGATAAGAAGGGAAGCCCAACGGCAATACGAGAATGTCATAGCATTGAAAGCCAAATCTGACCCAAAACTGTTATGCAGCAACATCAAGAGGAAAACATCAGTCAAGGACTAGGTAATCAGGCTGAGGAAGGAAGGAGGTGAACACACAATAAATGACCAAGAAGTATGTAAGGAACTCAACACGGGATTTAGGAAGGTATTTTCAGTAAAAACAAATGCGTCCAAGAAACCAGGATGGTATGGTACCACAACAAGTGCTGGACACACTCCACACAAACGAGGAGGAGGTGAAGAGCCTGCTAAGCAAACTAGATAACCCGAAGATGGTGGGCCCAGACAACACCTCTCCGTGTGTGATGAGAGAGGGAGCAGGACAACTACCAGAGGTGTTGATGGCAGCATATGTAGTCTCGATTTTTAAGAAAGGAGACAGACAGATAGGCAGCATTAAACTACAGACCAGTTTCAATGACATGTATAGCATGCAAAGTCATGGAGAAGATTATCAGAAGAGCAGTGGAACACCTATGAGGGAATGAGCTCAGACACTATAAGCAGCACGGTTTCAGGAAGGGGAAATCTTGTTTCACAAACCTTCTGGAGTTCTACGACAAGGTAACAGAAGTAAGACAGGAGAGAAAAGGGTAGGCTGTCTGCATTTTCTTGGACTGCAAGATGGACTTTGACATAGTTGTGCATAAAAGATTTTTACAAAAGCTACAGGAGCAGGGAGGAATAGCAGGAAAGGTACTGCAATGGATCAGGGATACCTGACAGGACGGAGACAACGAGTGATGGTACGTGACGAGGTGTGAGAATGGTCGCCTGTCACGAGCGGAATTCCACAAGGGTAAGTCCTGGGACCGAGGCTGTTTCTGGTATAAGTGAATGACATGACAGAAGGGATAGTCAGACTTGTTCCTGCTTACAGACAACGTGAAGCTAATGCGTAAAATTCAAGTGAACGAAGATCAGGTAAGACTACAAAGGTATCTGGACAGGCTGCAAACCTGGTCCGACAAATTGCTCCTGGAGTTTAACTCCACCAAATGCAAAGTCATGAAGCTTGGTGAAAGAAAAAGACACTGTAGACTGTGTACGTCAAGCCCATATTGGAGTATTCAGCACCAGTATGGAACCCATATCTGGCCAAGCACAACTAGTCATGGGTGCTAAGGAGAGGTTAAGTCAACTCAACCTGACGACACTGGAGAAAAGGAGAGATGGCGGTGGGACATGATAACGAAGTATAAAATACTGAGAGGGGTTGACAGGGTGGAGAGAGTTGAGACACAGGAACAAGAGGCCATAACTGAAAATTGAAAACTCAGATCAGTCACTGAGATGTTAGGAAGTATTTCTTCAACACTTGAGTTATCAGGAAGCAGAACAATCTGGAGATGGTTTCGAGGGACAACGCCTCCGCGGCCCAGTCTGGTCAGGCACTGACTTTAGATGCCTGTCCAGCGCCTTCTTGAAGACAGCCAAGGGTCTATTGGTAATCCCCCTTATGTATGCTGGGAGGTAGTTGGGCCCCTGACACTTATTGTGTTCTCTTATCGTGCTAGTGGCACCCCTGCTTTTCATTGGGAGGATGTTGCATCGTCTGCCGACTCTTTTGCTGTCACAGGGAGTGATTTTCGTGTGCAAGTTTGCTAGGATTTTCCAAGTGTATATAATCATGTATCTCCCACCTTCGTTCTAGGGAGTACAGGTTGAGAAACTTCAAGCGTCGCAGTAACTGAGGTGTTTTATCCCAGTTATGTGTGGCGTGAAGGTTCTCTGTACATATTCTAGGTCAGCAATTTCACCTGCCTTGAAAGGTGCTGTTAGTGTGCAGCAATATTCCAGCCTAGATAGAACAAGCGACCTGAAGAATGTCATCACTGGCTAGCATTCATAGTTTTGAAGGTTCTCATTATGTCATCCTGTAAAGGTGAGATCTTCTTTTACATTAGTTTCTCACTATTGTGTGGTTGGAATTTGTTTTAAACTCCGATATAGTTTTAATTTCCTCACGTTTTCCATATCGGAGTAATTGAAATTTCTCATCATTGAATTTCATATTGTTTTCTGCGGCCCATTTCAAGATTTGGTTGATGTCCGCCTGGAGTCTTGCAGTGTCTTCAATGGTGGACACAGTCATGCAAATTCGGGTGTCATCTGCAAAGGAAGACACGGCACTGTGGCTTACATCCCTGTCTATGTCAGATATAAGGATGAGGAACAGGCTGGGAGCGAGTACTGTGCCTTGTGGAACAGAGCTTTTCACCGTAGCAGCCTCAGACTTTACTCTGTTTACTACTACTCTTTGTGTTCTATTTGTTAAAAAATTATAGATCCATCTACCAACTTTTCCAGTTATTACTATATCACGCATTTTGTGTGCTATTACACCATGGTCACACTTGTCAAAGGCTTTTGCAAAGTCTGTGTATACTACATCTGCCTTTTGTTTGTCTTCTAGAGCATCCAGGACCTTGTCATAGTGGTCCAGTAGTTGGGACAAACAGGAGCGACCTGCTCTAAATCCATGTTGCCCTGGGTTGTGTACCTGATGGGTATCTAGATGGGTGGCGATTTATGATATGGGACATTAGCGCTGTCGGTCTGTAGTTCTTTGCTATTGCTTTACTGCCCCCTTTGTGGAGTGGGGCTATGTCTGTTGTTTTTAGCAGTTGTGGGACGATCCCTGTGACCATACTCCCTCTCCCTCTCCATGAACACGGAGTTCCACGAGTCTGGGCCTGGGGCAGAGTACATGGGCATGTCTTTATCGCCTTTACGAAGACATTTGGCCTCAATTTTGTAAACCTAGTTAATCACTACAATTTACCTAACCTTAATATCTGTATAATCATTGTGTTAATCACTACAATTTACCTAACCTTACTATCTGTATAATCATTGTGTCGCTATTGAGTAAGACCTATCATAAGACTGCCTGAAAAGCCTAGGCATACCTAGGCATATTATTGGCCATCTTGTAATATCTACTTCATAAAATGTATAATTATAAGTACACCCCACCTTGTATATTACTTGAAATAAAGGATAATATCAGATAGGTTCGAGTCTACGAAGTTTTGTTTCTCTCTCATAAAAAAAATCATTTAGGTCATCGACTCTCAGTCTGGTTAGCGGCTCGATAAAAACCGAGTCATATATATGCAGTACTTTCTACAAGATTGATGGACTGAACACATCGACTCCAGGCCGAGGGACTGATTACCTCAAAACTCCTACTCTCCTTACACCTTTCTACTTTGTATTGGACTGATGAAGCCACAGTGTGGCGAAACGTTTCCTCAATAAAGATACCCAAATGTTGCATATGTGTCTAATTTATAACTTGTCGGTTCTCTGAACCATTCATCTACATCCTGTCTGACACAGCAACATCTTGGGATCTTAATACAAACGAATTCTTCAACACTTGTCCAACCTTTGGACGAAGACCTACTTCGACTAGTGGATGGTACCACTATGACCCCGCCTCCTCCTGCTTCACCTCACCTGACTACAGTATATAAGCCACCTCTACGGACATATGCAGTACTTTCTACAAGATTGATGGACTGAACACATCGACTCCAGGCCGAGGGACTGATTACCTGAAAACTCCTACTCTCCTTACACCTTTCTACTTTGTATTGGACTGATGAAGCCACAGTGTGGCGAAACGTTTCCTCAATAAAGATACCCAAATGTTGCATTTGTGTCTAATTTATAACTTGTCGGTTCTCTGAACCATTCATCTACAACCGAGTCATATTGGGACTTGAGTACTCACTCCTTTCCTTGCTGTCATCTGTGTAGGACCCATTTCGTTTAAGTATGGGCCCAATACTGGATGTTGTTCTCGACCTTGATTTGGAATAAGAAAAGAAATATTTTGGGTTTCTTTCAATTTCATTTATGGCTTTTAGTTCTCCCCGCGTTTCTTGACTCCTGTAAGATTCCTTTAGCTTTAGTTCGATGTTTGCTATTTCTGACCAGTGCCTCCCTACATATTACGGATATATTGGCCCTCTTAGCCGCTCTGTTATTTTGTGCCTTCGCCTGTAGAGGGAGCACCTTTCTCTTTCTAGTTTACATCTTCTCCTCCTTTTCCTTACAGGAATATACCTCGAGCATTCCTCAAGTGCCACAGAGTTAATTTGTTGTAGACACAGATTTGGATCCATGTTGCTTAGGATATCTTCCCAGTTTATATCATTTAGGACTTGGTTTACTTGGTCCCACCTTATGTTTCTGTTATTGAAGTTGAATTTGGTGAAGGCTTCCTCGTTACTGATCACATTTTGTCGTTCTGGGGCCCCGCGCATACATGTCTGAACCTGTATTATGTTGTTATCTGAGTATATTGTTTTTGATATGGTAATATTTCGTATCATCATTGTTAGTGAAGATGAGGTCCAGTGTATTCTTCAATCTTGTTGGCTCTATTATTTGCAGGTTTAAGGTGAATTTGGGGCAGAGATTTAAAAGCTCGTGTGTGTGCGAGTTTTCATCTGAGCTGCCTCCTGGTGTTATCTCTGCTACAACAATATTTGTTACATTCCTCCATTTTAGGTGCGTTAGATTGAAATCCCCCAGGAGCAAGATGTTAGGGCAGGAGCTGGAAGATTTTCCAGAAAGTGATCAATTTTCAAAGGATGTTCCTAAAATTGTTGGGAAGTTGCATTCGGAGGCTTGTAGACAACCACAATGACCAGGTTTTGGTTCTCGATCTTTACTGCCAAAACTTCAACTACATCATTTGAGGCATTTAGTAGTTCCGAGCATATAAGTGACTCTGTGATATACAGGCCACTCTCCTTCCCCCTCTTTTGCCTGTTCACTCTGTCACATCTGTATAGGCTGTAACCCGGGATCCATATTTCATTGTCCAAGTGATACTTTATGTGGGTCTCTGTGAAAACCGAGAACATTGCGTTTGACTCTGTAAATAGACCACGGATGAAAGGTATTTTGTTCGTTGCTGGCTTTATTATTATTATTATTATAATCAAAAGAAGCGCTAAACCACAGAGGTCATACAGCGAGTTGCTGGCTTTAGAAGCTGTATATTTGCAAAGATGAATGTCGTCGGATTGGTGGTATGGGGGGGTCTTTTTTTTATGGCATTTAAATATCTGTTGTTTTGGAGTGGAGGCCATTGACTGTGATTCCACTCCAGAAATGTTCGGAGTTGGTGTACGATTTCTGTCATTTCTTGCCAGTTTTTTTTCTTCCTGGCGCTAAAAAACCTCTCTCTGTGGAGATTAGATTTTTAGATTTTGCCACCGAAGTGGCTAGTTTATTGTGCACCCCATATCCATCCTGTGGACGGTAGCGCAAGAGCATATGGATACACAAAAGGCCTAGGCACTAGGCCCCAAAGGGGTTAACAATTGTACATTTGGGTTTATATCTACATTTCAATTATCTGTTACAAGCAGGTATCTTATTTCATGAATCTGTGGAGTGGCTGTGGCTACCCAGGTTTTCCCATGGTCTAGATGTTCTGTATCTTTTTGTTCCCTTTAGGTCGTGTGCCTGGCAATATAAGTTATAGCATTGTCTTTCCTGAACTGAAAAGTGACATATTTCAGGGTGGAAAAGCTTACAGGAAGGAAGGTTGCATTCTCCTGTTGTCATATGGGCACGGCATTCCCTTCTGTTTTTCCAGATATTCCATGGATAGAATTTGCATAGGCCTGGTTTCTGTTTGCCTTAGTTTTTTGTGACTGCATTCCTTACTGGTGCATCTGGTGCATGTTTTCCTGTCTCATTACTATCTTCAGCACTAGTACTAACAATGGTTCCTTAACCAGTTATTTCTGGTATTTTATCTTCACTATTTCTTGGGACATCCCCTTGTTTACTATCTCCCGTGGTAATGTTAGTTTGTAACATTGGTTTTTGCATGTCCTTGTCTACACCTGCTTCCCCACTAGAGCTCCTGTCTTCCTCTGGGCCACCACTCAATTACTGGGAATGCTTGAAGTTCCTAAACCTATACTCCCTAGAACGCAGGCGGGAGAGGTACATTATTATATACACTTGGAAAATACTAGAGGGATTAGTACCAAACTTGCACACGAAAATCCCTCCCAACGAAAGCAAAAGATTCGGCAGACGATGCAACATCCCCCCAATGAAAAGCAGGGGTGCCACTAGCACGTTAAGAGACAACACAATAAGTGTCAGGGGCCCAAGACTGTTTAACTGCCTCCCAGCATACATAAGGGGGATTACCAATAGACCCCTGGCTGTCTTCAAGCAGGCACTGGACAGGCAAATAAAGTCGGTACCTGACCAGCCAGGCTGTAGTTCGTACGTTGGACTGTGTGCGGCCAGCAGTAACAGCCGGGTTGATCAGGCCCTGATCCACCATGAGGCCTTGTCACAGACCGGGCTGCGGGGGCGTTGACCCCCGGAACTCTCTCCAGGTAAACAGTTACTGTCAACCAGAACAGCATCTGCACCAGGGGCGATAGCACCATCTGGCTCAGTCTTTTTATTTTCCCATATGTTATAGAATGATGTCAGGTTTTCATTGAAGGTGATTTTGATGTTATCATCTTTTAATACCAATGTGATTTTATTCCACAGTTGGATCTCATTTGGGCATACCCAAAAACACTTCCTTGGTTTAATATCTCTTTTAGATCATTCCTGAATATCTGCAAAAGGTGCGTGGGCCCATTTCCCACAGAAGTTGCATGTAATTTATGGTTGTAATCCATGGTTGCATACTACACAGGCTTTCATGATGTGATTTTTTGGTTGTTGTACTGTATATTCTACAAATAACCTCCTTAAAGTGTAGGCATATTATTGGCCATCTTGTAATATCTACTTCATAAAATGTACATTACTATAAGTACACCCCACTCTGTATATTACTAGAAATAAAGAATTTGAATTTAAATTTGAGTGGGTTCAGAGGGTGTGAAATTATCGAAGGGAGCCATCTCAGTGACCAGGGTGGCTCAAGTTTTCTCACATGCCTCAAGGGAGTGACTACGGTAAAATTATACTAGTCGGTCATTTTCCCGGGAGATTGTTTGTTGCAAGTGGCGGTGGCCCAGATAGACAATCTCTCTTAATTCCCCACAGTACCACTATGTATGACACTGTTATCAGGGAGACTTTCTTTCCTGTGACAAAATTGTTCTAAGTTATTTTTGTTATTTACACACAGCACGTTAGGACTACAGTTCCCCTCAGGGAGTATGGCTCTGCTGTGTTATTGCACACTTTTTTCCTTTGTCTCAGTGCACACTATTTTTTTGCTAGATTTGTTCCAAGCGCTGGAGGGATGTACCTTATAAGTTCACCGGCACAGTTTAAAGTTCTACCACGTAAAAGAAACCGTGGTAATGTACATAAAATGACGGAGCACGGCGGAGCACGCGAGCACACACAGTCTATCCTGGAGACAGAATCTATACATAGCTTTAAGAAGAAGTGCGATGAGGCTCTTAGAGCAATGAGAGAGTGGACCTAGTAGCGACCAGCAAAAAGGCAGGGCCAGGAGCTAAGACTCGATCCCTGCAACCACAAATAGGTAACTACAAACAGGTGAGTATACACACTGCAAAACTCACTCAAGGAAAAGGACCTTGGGGTGAGCATCATAAGGAGCACATCTCCTGAGGTGCACATCAACCAAATAACTGCCGCAGCATATGGGTGCCTGGCAAACCTGAGAATAGCGTATCGACATCTAAGTAAGGAGTTATTTACGATACTGTACCTCGTTTACATCAGGCCCATATTGGAGTATGCAGCACCAGTATGGAACCCACACCTGGCCAAACACATCAAGAAATTAGAGAAAGTGCAAAGGTTTGAAGCAAGACTAGTCCCGGAGCTTAGGGGTATGTCCTACGAGGACATGAGGACAGGAGGCATAGGGGGGACATGATAACAACATATAAAATACTGAGAGGAATTTATCAAGGTGGGTAGGGAGAGAATGTTTCATATATGTGACACAGTAACAAGGGGTCACAACTGCAAGTTGAAAACTCAGATGAGTCACAGGGATGTTAGGAAGTACTTCTTCAGTCATAGAGATGTCAGGAAGTAAATCAGTCTGGAGAGTGATGTAGTGGGGGTGGGATCCATACATAATAATAATAATAATAATAATAATAATAATAATAATAATAATAATAATAATAATAATAATAAATTTTATTTAGACATGGTACAATGATACATAGTAAGGTAGACATGATACAATGATACATAGTTCGATATAAAAGAGATGTACATGCCAAAAGCCCCTAATATGCTGTGCATTGCGGGCTGTAAGAAGAGGTATGACAAAGCTCATGGAGAAGGGAGAGTGACCTAGTAGCGACAAGTGAAGAGGCGGGGCCAGGAGCTGAGTATCGACCCCTGCAACCACAATTAGGTGAGTACAATTAGGTGAGTACACAAACATGAGGTGAATAACAGTATATATATTTTTAAATCGCGACACATCAATATAAATTTTATTGAACATTAAGTAAATTAATAGGTGCGAAAAAAAGAATATATTTTTATATCTTTCTTTAAAGGTATCAGAAGCTACACCGTAAATTATATTTGGAAAGTTAGTTATTGGCATAAAAAATGTCACTGAAACAGATAATGGCACCATTGATCACTGAGACAGTTGCTGGCATTATACATATCACTGATTATCATACTGAATATATACTAAATGATTCACGTAGATCCAGGGAAGATTTCAACCCTGAATATCATAATGACGGAGCTCCACACTTTACAGATTCACATGGAAACTAAAATATACACTCGCATGTACATCTCTATCATAAATTTTGTACCTTAATATTAAATATTCCCCACTGATGAGTTGAACTAAAATAGAATTTTTGAACGTTATTATTACTGAATGATTTTGATATATATTTAACACTTCACTAAGGCTATGCGGCCTTAGTAAAGTGTTAAATATTTATCATCATTCGAAGTACAAGAGTATCATAATACCAAGAGTGAGAAACTTTCACGGGGGTTTGTCATGCACCTTCATGTCACTGGTATCGCTCTCTATTATTCTAAGTTTGCTTATTTGGTTCAATATATGTTTGGATAGGCTTCTGTAAAGTACTTTCCCCCATCCTAGCCTAACCTGATTTAACCTAACCTAATCTAACTTAATCTAGCCTAACCTAACCCAACCTAACCTAACTTAACCCCACCCATCCTAACCTGATCTGACCTAACATTTGACGTTTCAAAATGAGAATTAAGCTGCATGGCGGTGCCCTGATGCTGGTTAAGAAATATTGAAAGAAGGAATTGGAGCTATTCTCTGCTTCCTCAGATCAAACCTGATCACTTCCTATTTTCCCGGCGCTGTATGACCACAATGGACAAAAACTTCCCAATGAATATTATATAATAATAATAATAATAATAATAATAATAATAATAATAATAATAATAATAATAATAATAATAATAATAATAATAATAATAATAATATATAGCCGGTCGTCTCCCACCGAAAGTAGGGTGAACCGGAAAAGAAAAAGTACTTTCAAAATTACTCACACCATCACCGTATAGCCAGAAGTGTGTCAACATTACAGTTCAGATGCCCCTCCAAACTTCAATATCCCCACCCCTCGTTATGAATGTAGGTAGTGTACACTCCACCTCCAGGACTCACGTGCAGCCTAAATGGTCATAATTCTGTGAAAATCAATCTGAACATAATATTAAATAAATAAATTTAACCAGACCTATGATATAAGGGGCTCACCTCACCTTACCTATCATGGAACTCATGTGCTTTTAACATCCTATGGAGAGGGAGCATAGACACAGGGGTCGTCCCACAGCTGCTAAAAACAAGACAGCCCCACTCCACAAAGGGGGCAGTAAAACAATAGCAAAGAACTACAGACCGATTGTGCTAACACCCCATATCATAAAAATCTTGCTTCTTAAGAAGAAAGTTCGTCACCCATCTCGATACCCATCAGTTACACAACCCAGAGCAACATGGGTTTAGAGCAGGTCGCTCCTGCCTGTCCCAACTACTGAACCACTATGACAAGGTCCAGGATGCTCTAGAAGACAAATAAAAGGCAGATGTAGTATACACAGACTTTGCAAAAGCCTTTGACAAGTGTGACCATGGTGTAAAAGCGCACAAAATGCGTGATAAAGGAATAACAGGAAAAGTTGGTAGAAGAATCTATAATTTCCTAACAAATAGAACACAAAGAGCAGTAGTCAACAGAGTAAAGTCTGAGGCGGCTACAGTGAAAAGCTTTGTTCCACAAGGCACAGTACTCGCTCCCATCCTGTTCCTCATCTTCATATCTGACATAGACAGGGATGTAAGCCACAACAGATGAAACCCGAATTTGCATGACAGTGTCCTCCATTGAAGACATGCAAGACTCCAGGCAGACATGAACTAAATCTTTAAATGGGCTTCAGAAAACAATATGAAGTTCAATGAAGCGAAATTTCAATTATTCCCACAGAGATGTAAGCCATAGCTCTGTGTTTTCCTTTGCGGATGACACCCGGATTACCATGGCAGTGACCTCCATTGAAGACACTGCAAAACTTCAAGCGGACATCAACCAAATCTTCAAATGGGCCACTCAAAAAAATATAAAGTTCAACGAGGAGAAATTCTAACCATACAATAGAGCGAAAAAAAAATGTGAAGGACTTGGGAGTGATAATGTCAGAGGATCTCACCTTTAAAGACCACAACAATGTATCTACCTCATCGGCTAGGAAAATGATAGGATGGATAATGAGAACCTTCAAAACTAGGGACGCCAAGCCCATGATGACAATCTTCAATTCACTTGTTCTCTCTAGGCTGGAATACTGCTGTACACTAAAGGCCCCCTTCGCAGCTGGCGACATTGCAGACCTGGAGAGTGTATAAAGAACTTTCACAGCACACATAAGTACAATAAAGCACCTAAATTACTGGGAACGGTTGAAGGTCCTTGATTTGTATTCCCTGGAACGCAGGCGAGAGAGCTACAGGATAATATACACTTGGAAAGTCCTGGAGGGATTGGTATCAAACCTGCAAACAAAAATCACTCCCTATGAAAGCAAAAGACTCGGCAGGAGATACAACATTCTCCCGACGAAAAGCAGGGGCGCCACGAGTACACTGAGAGAGACCACCATAAGAGCCCGAGGCCCAAGACTGTTCAACTGCCTCCCAGCATACATTAGGGGAATTACCAATAGGCCCCTGGCTGTCTTCAAGAGGTACTGGACAGGCACTTAAAATCGTCAGTACCTGACCAGCCGGGCTGTGGTTCGTACGTCGGGTTACGTGCGGCCAACAGTAATAGCCTGGTTGATCAGGCCCTGATCCATCATGAGGTCTGGTCACAGACCAGGCCGCGGGGGCGTTGACCCCCGAAACCCTCTCCAGGTATACTCCAGGGAGGGTGTGAGGGGACGGGGTATAGGTGTTGGGTTCGGTGGTGACCCTCACTCTGTGACATGGGTTATCACTGATACCTAAGACAATTTCCCCTCCTGTCTGTTGCTGTCTTGTAATATTGCATAACTCCTGAGTGTGAATGATCTTGAGCTAAATATTTCCATTCAGATGTGGCTTTTCTGCATTGTTAAGATCGCCTGTTTGCGATTGTATTACACACACACACACACACACACAGTATTTCTTCAGTCACAGAGTGGTCGGGAAGTGGAATAGTTTGGGAAGTGATGTAGTGGAGGCAGGTTCCATTCATAGCTTTAGGAAGAGGTATGATAAAGCTCATGGCGCAGGGAGAGTGATCCAGTAGCAGCCAGTGAAGAGGGGGCCAGGAGCTATGAATCGACCCCTGCAACCACAACTAGGTGAGTACATTATTATTATTATAATCAAAAGAAGCGCTAAACCACAAGGGTTATACAGCGCAGCAGGGCAGGACAGGATGCAGGGAGAATAGATTGTAAGGGGGAGATGGATGATTAGTAGGGTATGGAGGGCAGCAGGACAGTGGATAGTGCAGGGATGGAGGGTAGCAAGAGATAGAGGTAGAAGGGACTGAGGGAGGTGCTAGAGGTATAATCATCAGAGTTTGTGTAGTAAGTCAGTTTCTGTCAAAAAGTCAATGAGAGAGTCAGGATTAAAGGAGGGTCCATCAGCAAGATGGAAAGGTAAAGAAAGGGCCGCAGAGCGAAGACGCCGTTGGAGGTAAATTCTGCGTGCTTGTTGATAAAGTGGACAGTCCAACAGACACTGGAACCTGACAATGCTCACAGAGAGGGGCAGGGAGCCTCTCCATGAGATACCCGTGAGTAAGACGAGTGTGGCCAATGCGAAGACGGGAGAGTGTAGTCTCCCAACCTCGACATTGGTGACAAGAAGAAGGCCAGAAACCTATACTCAGTTTAATAGAATGAAGTTTGTTATTTAGCAGGTCAGACCAGCGTTGTTGCCAACGGGTGCAAAGGTGGGTAGCAATGACTGCAAAATAGTCCATAAAAGGAACACCTCTATATGAAACTGGAAGGTCATGTACTGCTGACCGCACAGCAGTGTCTGCCTGTTCATTGCCCTGTACGTCAACATGACCAGGGACCCAACAAAAAACAATATCTTTGTGCTTGCTAGAGATGCGGCGTAACCAAAGTTGGATACGAAGAACTAGGGGGTGAGGTGTATCAATTTTACGGATAGCCTGTAAAGCACTAAGGGAGTCTGAAACGACCACAAATGGTGATACAGGCATAGATGCAATACGGATAAGTGCCACAAGAATGGCATACAATTCAGCCGTAAATATGCTAGCCGAGGGTAATAGATGCCCTCGCCCCAGAAGTGGGGCGATGTTTAGCAATGCGAGAATAGGAAATACGGGGAAGTCTCCCTTGTAGGTGTAGATTAGAGACGGCCATAGCATATGAGAAGCCTTCCGCCTCTTTGAGACAACGGATTTTGCGCTGATTCAGGTAAATCTGACAACGGCGAGAGTACGATGGATGTGCCTCATGACAGTTAAGGCAAGAGGGAGGTAGAGTACAAGAAGGACTGGCATGGTCGTCGGCACCACAGACTGGGCATTCGGTCATGGACCTGCAATATTTCGCTGGATGACCAAAACGCCAGCAGTTTCTACACTGTTGTGGTGTAGTGGTCACCTTTCGAACTTGTAAACGTTGACCTGCAATGTAAACCGAAGGTGGTAGTTCACGGCAGTCAAATGTTAAACGAGCTATATTGCAAGGATAACGTCTTCGCTTATTGGCAGGGAGGACAAAAGTGTCAACTTTAAGGATAGGGAGTTCTTGGAGCTCAAGCTGCTCCAAAATGTCATCATCACATGTCTGGAAATTCCGTTGGACAATGGTGTGGGGTAAACTGACAGAACCACTACAAGAATTGAGAGAATAATGCTTGTCAATAGTGATAGGAACAGTATCTATGGTCGTAAGAAGAGAAAGATCACAAGCTTGGCCAGCATTCTGGACCGTGATGATGCGAGTGCCGCTCTTGAGAGCGTGAAATGAGATATCTTTACCAACATTGCGTAGCAGAGCCTTACCAATACTATGGTCTGAAAGATAGGTATTAGGAGAAGTCGGTCACAGAGTAAAAAACTTTGTCCATTGAGTAGAGTGAAACAAAGAGTTCAAGGGGAGTGTGCGACGAGCTGGTCGTTTCAGAGATGAACGAGAAGGAAGTGTCGAATCATCATGTAAGGGTCGTGGTCGTTTGTGTGCGGGACCGGGGGTGGTCCGACGTGTGACAAGCGGGCAATTCGAAAATTGCTGCACCGTTAAGGGAGAGCTGGAATCAAGGTCAGAGAATAGCGAAGGTCAGACGTATCAAAAGGGCCAGCCACAGGGTCAGTACTGGGTGCGGTATGAGGAAGGGGCCCAGGGGTAGGTTCACAGTTTAGGGCATCCATGGTTAGGTTCACGGGCTAGGGCATCCATGGTTAGGTTTCTTCTTTCTTTTTGTTTTTAAGAAAAAAAAAGAAAGAAGAAAAAAAAAAAAAAAAAAAAAGGGGGGGAACGTGGAGGAATGAAAGGGGCATAAATCACCCTCTGCGCCCAAGAGGACCTCAACACCGCAAGTAGTGCAGATGCGGCATGGAACCCGTGCCATACCCTACCCTTCACGCCAGTAAACCAGCAATCCGGAATAGCAACCTCACATCCACCGAGCCACCTCAGCGGACAAAAGAGAGGGCGGCCGGATATCCGCCACAAAGCATACCTCCTTCAGTCACCACCCCTGGAATCCGAAAGGTGGCCTCCAGAGATACACCCGTCGCCCGAAAGATACCCAAAGCCACCACCCGGGAGACCGGAGAGGGAGGGGCATCCCCGGGCGATCCAGATTCCACGGCAAACTACACCACCGCCAAGGACCTCAACGGAAAGTGGAAGACCACAGTACCCTTCCCCCTACCTAGGAACTAGAATGCCTGTGGAGGGAAGCTCCCAGGAGAAAAATGGAAAGGAAATAAGGGAGGGATGAGGAGGAGGAGGAGGAGGAAAGGGAAAAGGGAGGATGGGGAAGATGGGAAAGGGAAGGGGGGACCGGGGGTAATTAGGTTCGGTCTGAGGAAGAAGACCAAGAGGTCCAGTTCCTCAGACCGATAGCCTCTTTACCACGACAAGGAGCCCCAATTAAAGAGGTATGCCTTACAAGATGGCTACGAATTGCCTCTGCAATTATTGATTCCATAAATTTTCCCACTATGGAGGTAAGGCTTATTGGTCTATAGTTCGAAGCTAAGGACCTGTCACCTGACTTGTAAATAGGTATTACATTAGCCATTTTCCACTTGTCTGGCACTATGCCAGTTTGTAGTGATATGTTGAAAAGATTAGCCAAAGGTTTGCTAAGTTCCTCTTTACATTCCTTTAAAAACTTGCAAACAGTTCATCAGGGCCTGGGGATTTGTTAGGTTTTAATTTCTCTATTTGTCTGAGGACCATGTCACTAGTTACCCTAATAGTGCATAGTTTATTATCGTCCTGTTCCACATAATTTATTATTTCTGGAATTTCGCTAGTATCTTCCTAAGTAAAATCTGAGAGGAAGTAGGTATTGAAAAGTTCCCATAGTTCCTTATCACTGTCAGTGATCTGTTCTGAGTTACTCTTAAGAACATAAGAACATAAGAAAGGAGGAACACTGCAGCAGGCCTGTTGGCCCATACTAGGCAGGTCCTTCACAATCCATCCCACTAACAGAATAATTGCCCAACCTAATTTTCAATTCTACCCAAGAAATAAGCTTTGAAGATTCTATTAACTCAAGTGCGAGTCCCACTCAAATCCAACCCCTCTCACTCATGAATTTATCCAACCTAAATTTGAAACTACCCAAGGTCATAGCTTCAATGACCCTACTAGGCAGACTGTTCCACTCATCAACTACCCTATTTCCAAACCAATATTTTCCTATATCCTTTCTAAATCTAAACTTATCCAATTTGAATCCATTATTGCGGGTTCTCTCTTGGAGAGATATCCTCAAGACCTTATTTATATCCCCTTATTAATACCCATCTTCCACTTATATACCTCGATCATGTCTCCCTCATTCTTCGTCTTACAAGTGAATGTAATTTAAGGGTCTTCAATCTTTCTTCATACGGAAGATTTCTAATGCTATGAATTAACTTTGTCATTCGTCGCTGAATGTTTTCTAACGAATTTATATCCATTCTGTAAAATGGAGACCAGAACTGAGCTGCATAATCTAGGTGAGGCCTTACTAATGATGTATAAAGCTGTAATATAACCGCTGGACTTCTGTTGCTTACACTTCTTGATATAAATCCCAGTAATCTATTTGCTTTATTTCTTACGCTTAGGCATTGCTGACTTGTTTTGAGGTTGCTGCTTACCATAACCCCCAGATCCTTTTCGCATTCTGTACGGCTGAGTTCAACATTATTAAGCTGGTAGGTGCTAGGGTTATGAACATTCCCGAGCTTTAGAACTTTGCATTTATCTAAGAACATAAGAAAGGAGGAACACTGCAGCAGGCCTGTTGGCCCATACTAGGCAGGTCCTTCACAATCCGTCCCACTAACAGAATATTTGCTCAACCCAATTTTCAATGCTACCCAAGAAATAAGCTTTGACAATTCTACCCACTCATGCGCGAGTCATAAGAACATAAGAGTCCCACTCAAATCCAACCCCTCTCACTCATGAATTTATCCAACCTAAATTTGAAACTACCCAAGGTCCTAGCTTCAATAACCCTACTAGGCAGACTGTTCCACTCATCAACTACCCTATTTCCAAACCAATACTTTCCTATATCCTTTCTAAATCTAAACTTATCTAACTTGAATCCATTATTGCGGGTTCTCTCTTGGAGAGATATCCTCAAGACCTTATTTATATCCCCTTTGTTAATACCCATTTTCCACTTGTATACCTCGATCATGTCTCCCCTCATTCTACGTCTCACAAGTGAATGTAATTTTAGGGTCTTCAATCTTTCTTCGTAAGGAAGATTTCTAATGCTATGTATTAATTTAGTCATTCTACGCTGAATGTTTTCTAACGAATTTATGTCCATTCTGTAATATGGAGACCAGAACTGAGCTGCGTAATCTAGGTGAGGCCTTACTAATGATGTATAAAGCTGTAATATAACCTCTGGACTTCTGTTGCTAACACTTCTTGATATAAATCCCAGTAATCTATTTGCCTTATTACGTACGCTTAGGCATTGCTGTCTTGGTTTAAGGTTGCTGCTACCATCACCCCCAAGTCCTTCTCGCAATCTGTATGGCTAAGTTCTACGTTACTTAACTTATAAGTGCTTGGGTTATGGACACTCCCGAGCTTCAGAACC
>WNWK01016834.1:0-43898 GCA_009830355.1 Cherax destructor
CGGATTTGCTCGGTTTTTCTCTATGAACATTATGGGTAACCCGGCTACGAGAGTTACGCCTGTGTCTGGCGCTTGGAAGGAACCTCTTCTGCTACTTTCGTTGAATAAACGACACGGGTTTAAACTTTTAAATTTTTAAATTTCCCAAAAAATGCTTGAGACTGCCCCAACTTTAACGCTGATTATTAACAGGATCTTCTATACATAATTCGTTCGTTGGGTTTAAAAAGCTACGTATAATTTTGTTTTCTGTGAAAAATTATATTTTTGTCCGAGGTTATTTTATGAAATACGATTCAATAGTTGTTTTTTAGCAAGCCTTTTCTTAAATGTACTTTTAACTTTAAATTTTAAATCCGTAAGGGTCATACAGTGCCTGGAAAATGGGAAGCTTCGGGTTTTTAAAAAAAGAAAGGAAAAGCCCTCTTTTCCTTGGATCAGGAACACTTCAACGGCAGCAAGGCACTTTTTTGAAGGAATCCTCACTGAAGTTTTCCCAGTTAAGATGGATGGTGGTGGCACCCAGAAACACACCCCACACACACCCCCCTCGCACACCCCCCGCACACACACTCCCCCTTTGCCACACACCCCACACACGGGAATTTTAAAGACACTGTACCCCTGTACGTCAGGCCCATACTAGAATAGGCACCAGTCTGGAACCCACCCGGGTTCCAAAGGCACGTAAAGAAACTGAAAAGTGCAAAGGTTTGGGGAAAGGTTATTTTACAATGGGGGTCTTCCTATGAAGAAAGGTTGACGGAAATAGGACTAACAACACTGGGAAAGAAGGGTCAGGGAGACATGATAACGCCCCAAAAAAACCGGGGGGGAATCAAAGGTAGACATTGGGGGATGTTCCAAAAAACACAGAAACAAGGGGACACAACGGGAAAGGGAAGACTCAGATGAGTCAAAGGGATGTTAGGAAGCATTTCTTCAGCCATAGAGTAGTCAGGAATGGAATAGTCTAGAGAAAGAAAAGTGGAGGCAGGAACCATACATATTTTTAAGACAAGGTATGATAAAGCTCATGGGGGGGAGCAGAGACCCAGTAGCGGACAACAAAGGGCGGGGGGAGCTGGCCCGACCCCCAAAACCAAAAAGGGGCACAATCAGGTGAGCACACACACACACACACACACACAGGGGAAAATAGGGTTGACATGATAACGACATATTAAATACTGAGGGTTGACAACGTGAACAGGGCAGAATTTTTCCAGGATGGGGCCCCCGGAGTCACAGTTGGAAGTTGAAGACTCAGATGAATCGGGGGATGTTAGTCACAGTGGTCAGGAAGTGGAATAGCTTGGGAAGTGATGTATGGGGGCCCCAAAACCCATTTTTAGCTTCAAGAAGAGGTATAAAAGGCTCACGGCAGGGAGAGTGACCCAGTGGCGGCCAGTGAAGGGCCAGGGCTAGGGCTCGACCCCTGCAAATAACAAAGGTAGTACACACACAGGGAAATTATAGAAAAAAAAAAGGTTTGTTAACAGACTCCCCCCGGGGAGCTAAAGGTCATGTCCTAGAGGAGGGGGTTAACCAAAAGGCCTGACGACACTGGGGGGACAGGAAAATGGGGGGTTTATTTTAACGACATAAAAAAATCCAAAGGGGGAAAAAATGGTGGACGGGGGCAGGATTTCCGGGATGGGAAAAGCAACAGGGGTCACAGTGGAAGTTAAAACCAGATGAGTCACAGGGATGTTAGGAAGTATTTCTTAAGTCGAGTTGTCAGGAAGTGGAAAATTCTGGAAAGTGATGTAATGTATGGGATCCATACATAGCTTTAAGAAAAGGTAGAAAAGGTTGGGGGCAGGGGGAAAATGGACCTAGCGACCAGCAGGGGGGGGCCCCGAAACTGTGACTCGACCCCCCCAACCACAATATAGGTGAGTAAAATCAAAAAAACACACACAGTGCAGGGAAAAAATTTTCAAGGCCAGGAAATATGTTCCAGCTGGTACCATCTTGTCATCCGGCTGTACCTGGCTACCTTCACGGTGGGTAAATGTATACTACTGAAGGGTCTTCACCCCGTTGATTTCGTTTACCCCCCTTCGAACAAATCTGATTAGCAGCGGGAAAAAGGGGTTTATATACATTTCAAAACCCCGAAAAAACGTTTCGCCCCGGTAAACCACTAGTCCCAATGAAAGCTCTGGGCGAAACCCAAAAACCTAAACTGTCTTACGTGTTTTTCCCCAAAACCCTTCCCCCCTTTTCCCCTTTTATCTTTAGCCTGAAAAATTTAACGCCTCCCAATAATTAATAATAATAATAATCTGTACTTGGTTACTGTTTGGCTGGTTTAAAATGCAGGCAGTATTGTCCTTTGCAAAATATCAGCATTTTTTTCAAGGTATTTTGGGCAGATCTCATTAGTCATTCTCATTTGTGGTCGGGGGTTCAGGTACTTAATCGAGGGGGTGGGGAAGGGCCACACACCAGCTCAAAGGGTGGGGGCGACAGGGCCCAAGAAACGTGAAACTTGTGTATCTGGGCCCTTTAAAAGTCGGGTAAGCGGAGACTCGGCCCCCGCAACCAAAAAAAAAACAAATTTTGTGATTATAGACCCTTTGGGGTGTACACAAAAAGCGTTTCGCAACGAACGGGCGTTTCGGTCTTGCGCCATTATCAAAAAGAGTCATGATTTGATAATGGTTCAAGGGGAAAAGTCTGAAGTTTTCTTGAAAAGTAGTTGGTGTGAATTGTTCCAGCCACGGGATTAGCAGGGGGGCTTCTCCATGTATAATGATAATAATAATAATGTAATAATAATAATAACTCTTTGCCATCTGACTACGTTTATTTTGGACTCTACCCTGGTGTTTACTATTCTTGCTTCTTCTGAGGAAGGAAGTATAGTATAAAAAGCTGAGTTAGGTGTGTGAGGCTGGGGGCCCTGTCTGGCTGAGAGGGGGGCCCCCACTCGGGGTTTTGCGTTGGGTTCCAAACATCTTTTCACTGGACAAGCTATATATCCAAAATTGATTTAGGAGAAAAGGCCCCCGGCGTTTCTAAATTCCCGATGTGTTTCATTGATTTATTATTTGGAGGATTGTGGCGCTTTTTTTCTTTTGCTTTTTTTTTGCCACTCTTGCCATTTGCTTTTTCTAGTTTTGTCTGCCTGCCTGCTTGGGCTGCTCCAACAGCTGGCCCGAAATTGTTGGGTTTTGCTCCATCAACTGGCCCAGGACTCAAAATGGCACCTTTTTGACTGTCGGGCGGGTTAGCAGCGGGCCCAAGGGAACTATTGGATTTTTCCAGCTGCTGATCCACGGAAGATGAAAGGTTTTTTCCCGCATTTGGGTTCTGGGGTCTTCAGCTGTTCAGCGGCTGGTTCGGGCTTCAAAAGGTTTTTCCAATTGCTGGTCTAAGGTTATTTTAATCCAGTTTCAGTAGCTTTCTGGGGGGGTTGGTTTATCGCTGACCCAAGCTCTCGAGGCTGTCAGTTGTTATTGAAATAGCCGATCCAGAGCGGGGCTTTGTCCCAAAGCGCCGTCAAGTAGCTGAAATCTTTGCAACAGCTGTTCCACTGCTGTCAGTTGCTGTTTCAGCAGCTGGTCCAGGGTTTCCATTCTGGTGGTGAGCTCCTTTATATTCAGCCTGGGGGTTTAAAAAGTTTTCTGGGTTAAAATAACATCCCTTTAAAGTGATAGTCAACGCTGAGATCTGAACACGTTGTATGTAGATCATAAAAGTTTCTTTTTTTTCGACGGGGAACAAAAACATTTGCCAGCCTGATTCTTTCATCAAGAACCATGACAAAAAGACTGAAAGACTTTCAAAGAGCCCTTTTGTCAGACATATCACGGTCAAATGCAATACACTTGGGTCCACGACGAGACTAACAATTCAGAATTTCTATCCCTGTATCTTACATTCAAAAAATTTGTCGGGGGTCTGTCCCTCAGCGGGGGTCCCCCGACTGTGACAATCGAGGAAAAAAAAAAATTGTCAATACGGCGAGGGGCCCCTCCCGGGGGCGTTGGGAGATATCTCACTTGACCAAGGCTATGTTACACATTCTTTGCTCTCAAGGTTGATATTCCGAAACTACTTGAACAAAGGGGCCCAAAAATAGGAGAAAATATGCCAGTTTTTTTTCCCCGGTTTCCCCCCAGTCAAAACAGGATTATTTTTGGGGCCCCCCAAGGTTGGTATTCACATTAAAAATTGACTCAAGTTACAAAAGGGAAAAAAGTGACTTTTAAAAAATTTTTTAAAGGCCCCCTATGGTGTCATCCTCTTAGGATAAACAAAGTGTTTTTATACCTGAATAATTAACCGTAATTACATATGTTTTTGGTTTAGAATGTGAGCACCTGAGAAAAAAAAATCCTTTCAGTTCCCCCATCATGGCACTTATGACATGTGACACATTTTCACTGCGGAAAAAACAAAAGTTCAGTTGGGGGGTGACGTGAGGGACACAAAATTTTGAACTCCCAAAAAAAAATGAAAGGGGCCAAAAACGGGGATCCTTCTTCCCCCAAAAAATTTTTAAAAAAAATTTTAAAAATTTTTCCCGGGAAAAAGGTTAAAAACCAAAAACCTTAATTTCCTTCCATTAGGGGGTTAAAATATTTATTTCTTTTTTTGGATTTTTTGTGTGTGTGTATGGGTTTTTGGGGGGGTTTGGGGGGGGTCTGGGTGGGTGGGTGGGTTTATGGGTGGGGGGTAGGCAACCCAGATAAAAAATTTTTTTAAAATGTTTGTAATTCCACGCCATCGCGGGGGGTGACATTTCCCCCACCCCCCCCGTTCAGGCTGACAGAACCCCCCTTCTTTGTCATTAAGTTTTGGAAAATATAGCTAGCTTTTTAACAGCTTTGTAACTTTTAAAAATTTTGGGGGAGCAATACACTGCTGGGGAATTCAACTTTTTTCATTTCTCTGCTTATTTTTGTCACGTTTTCCTTTTTTATCCCACTTTTTCTTCCCTGGTCTTTCTTTTCTAACCCTACATTTCCCTTTTTTCTCATTTCTTTTCCTCACCCTTTTTTTTTCCCCCCCCCTTTTCCTTTCATATCTCCCTATCTTTCCTTTCCTTTTCCCCCTTCTTTAACATCTCCTTTTCCCCCCAGGCCAATTTTCCCCCTTTTTTTTTCCCCCCTTCTCATCTACCTCTCGCGTTTTGCTATTTCCCCCCAACTCCCTGGTCTTTCCTATCCCACCACATGTGAGCAGTAAACCTGGTCACCTCTCCCCCCTTTTCCCGGTTTCGGAAATAAGGCATTAACCCCGGGGCGACCCCCCCCGCTATGAGCCCCCCAGCCACCCCCCCCCACTCTCCCCTCCTTGCGCTTCCATTGGGTGCTGACTCCCCCCTTTTTTGGGGGGTTCTCTTGATGAGTTTTCTCTCTAACCTCTTGAGCTGTCATACCTACTCGTAAAACCTTTTTTTCTCCACCAACAAGGGAAATTTCGTTCCTTTAAATTTAACGTTCTCTTATTTTTTTTCCCCCCCCCACCTCGATCGTTTTTTTTTAAATTTTCTTATTTGTGGTTCAATATACGTTTTTTTTTGGTTTAGTTAATCTAACATGGTGCGACGTAACCATTCCAACTTAATTTAATTTAAAATAAAATAAAATAACTTTGAAAAAAAAAATGAAGCGTTAAGAAATTGACGTTGATCACCGCATCAAAAAAATTTTTAAAAAATTAAAAAGAGAATGGGTTCCCCCGGGGGGGCCCCCACTGCCTTCCATTTCACCAACACCTCAAAATGATGAAGTACTTTTTAATGTCCCCGGGGGTCATTTGTATATTTATCTTTCGTTTTCCCCCCGTCGTTATGTTTCCCCCACTAAATTGCCTGTCTCTTGTCCCGGGTAAAAAACAACGAGCAAAAAAGGGCAGACACGTAAAAAAGCGTTATCTTCATTATAACAACGTTTGAGAGAGCTCTTCTTGGGCGAAAATTTGTTATAATGGCGATTACGTTTTTTTTATGTCTTTTCTTTTAGTCTTGTCTAAAAATTATTTTAGCGTTTTCTCAAACCTCGTATTTTTTTTTTGTTCTTTTTTTAAAATGTTTGGAACACGACCTACCTCTGTTAGACATACTCAACCACTTTTTAAGAAAACAACAAAAACTTCAATGAAACCACAAATGATCCCCCCACTATCATTGAGTCATTATTTCTTCCTCTTCAGTCTGTTAAATATCAGTATTAAATTTTGACTCATTGAGTGGTTTTTTTTATATGACATTAGATGCCAGCAAAAAAAGCATATTAGGGGTTTTTTGGCGTCCCCCCCATTAAACATATTTCTTTTCCCTTTTTCATTGTACCCCCAAAAAAATGTATTTTATTATTTCAAAGGAGAAAAAATTTTTTTAAAAAGGTTTCCGTTTGTATTTGTCGGGGTTAGTGGCCAGACCGCTTTTTCAGGCAAATAAACGGGCCCCTTTGTGTTAGTAGTTGTATTGGATAGATCGTATAAAGCCCCCAGATTTCGAAAGAATGTTGGTCTGGGAAAATGGTAAGCCGGAAGTATGATGGCGAGAAGAATGGCATGGGGGGATTCTAAAGCGGCTGACCCCAGCGGGTGGTGACACTACCTGGGTCTCCTGGACGGCACCGGGGATCAACGCCCCGGGGCCCCGGTTCATGACCGGGCCTCACGGTGGATCAGAGCCTGATCAACGGGCTGTTACCTGGCCGCACTTGTGCGAATCACAGCCCAGCTGATCTGGCACAATTTAGGTATCTGTCCAGCCCCTTCTTGAAGACAAGGGGGGGTCTATTGGAAATTTCCCCCTTTATGGCTGGTGGGAGGCTTTTGGGGAAATCTTGGGCCTCGGACACTTATTGTTTTTTAAGTGGGGCCCTTATTTTCCTGGGGTATGTTGAAAGTTTTTTTGCTTTTGTGGGGAGTGATTTCTATGTGCAAAAACCAGTCCCCCCAAATCTTCCAGGTGTACATTATGATATATCTCTCTCGCCTGCGCCCCAGTGAGTACAAGTGAAGTGTTTCCCAATTTTAAGGTGTTTGATGGAACTTATATGTGCAGTAAAGATTCTCTGTACATTCTCTAGATCTCCAATTCCCCTGCCTTAAAATGGGAATTTAATGTACAAAAATTTCCAGCCTAGAGAGGACAAGTGATTTAAAAGGATCAGCATTGGCTTGGCCCCTTGTCTTGAATGTTCTCAAATTTTAATATCAGTTTCCTTTCAAATGTGATAGTGGCATTGTTGTGGTCCTAGAAGGTGAGGTTTTGGACATTACCCCCCCGGTCCCTTTACATTACTTTTCCGCTCTATTGTGTGATTGGGGTTTTTTATATTCAGTCCTTTTATTTCCTATATTTTTTTATAACGGGTAGTTGGGAAAATTTTTTTTCATTGAACAACATATTGTTCGTTGCCCATTGGAAAACTTGGTTTACATCTTCTTGGAGTTTTCCTTGTCCTCAATGGATGACACTTTTAAAGAAAATCCCCCTATCGTCTGCAAAAAGGGTTTGGAAATTTTTCTGATATAGAATGAGGAACAGGAAGGGGCAAATTTTTGCCCCCTTTTGGAACAGACCTTTTACAATGGCAGCTTCCGGTTCTTTTTCCACTATTTTTTTTGGGGAAAGTTGAAGCTCCATCTGCCTACTTTGCCAGTCATTCAGCACAAATTTTTTTTTGCTATTCACCATGATCCCTTTTTCAAAGACCTTTGCAAAATCCCTCTGCATTCTGTTTGTTTTCCAGTTGCGAGAGGCAGGAGCGGTCTGCTCTGAAAACCCTGTTCCCCGGTTTTGCAATTTTTTTGGGGGGCCAAGTGGGTTTTTAATCCTGCTTCTTAGAACTCTTTCAAATATTTTTTTGTGGGACGTTAAAGCTATTGGTGGGAAGGGGAAAACCCTTTTTCAGGTTTTTAAAAAAGGATGGATGATTGGCCCAAAGGGAACCCAAGGAAGTCAACAGTGTGGTTTTTCGTAGGGAGTCCTTGTTTTCTCCCAGGATGCGACAGGATGCGGCAGGGGATGCAACATTCCCCCCCAAAGAAAAGCAGAGGTGCCATTTTTCACAAAAAGAAAAACAGTAAGTGTCGGGCCCCCAAAATTTTTAAAATCCCCCCCAGCCAAAGGATTTTCCCCCTTTGGGTGTCTTCTAGGGGGCCCCCAACGGCTGTGGTTCAGCGGTTTGCGTGGGGCCCCCCCAAAACAGCCTGGTTGATCAGACCTGATGGACCACAAGCCTGGCAGAGGGGGCCCCGGGGGGGAATTGACCCCCCTTTCCCGGGGATCCCACTCCTCCTAGTTATATATTTCCCATTAGGTAAAAAGGGGGGGGATGTTGATATGCTCATGCGACTCAAAATATAAAACCCGGGGGGGCTATCTCTCACTGTATATACGTTGAGGTTTTTAATCCTATCATAGAGATTAAAGGGAAATTTTTGATTGGTTGTGAGCAGGAAATATGCAACTTCGGCCATTGCGTTGTCGATTGACTTTAAAAATTAACCGGTTTTTTCTCAGATTCTTTTTCCCGAGGCTATCACTCTTCCACTAAGCTAAGAGGGGGAAAAAAATCGGCCCTTTAAATGCGGGAAATCCCCGTTTTTGAGAGGTGGTGAGGGTTTTAAAAAGTGAACTGTGACCCCCGTTAGTCCTTCACCGGGGAAGGGGACTTCAGTGTTACGGGGGATAAAGTGACTTCAGTGTTATGCCGGAAAAAAGTGGGGTTTCCATTTTTCTATTTTCCCCCTTTTTTTTTTTTTCTCCCGTTTCTTCCTTCTTTCTCGTTCTTCCCCCCCTTTCCCGCCTTCTTCTTCCTTTTCTTCCTCCTCCCCCCCCCCCTCCTCGTCCCGTTGCCCTTGTGGACCAGTTTCTCATTTTCCCCCCCCCTTACTTTTTTTTTAAAATTTGCCCCACCAAAAGGGCCCTACAAACACTGTTGAAGTCTTCCCTGTAACACATTTAACACCCCCCACTTTCTTCCCCCCCCCTCTTTTAAAACCCCATATCCTTTTTTACCTTACTTTCCCCCCAAACCCTTTTTTTTGTTTCAACCCCTTTTTGATAAAAAGCCCTCCCCCTCCCCCCCCTTTTTCCCCTTGGTGACTCTTTGTTAGCCTACTTTTTTCAGTTGCTTCCCTACACCCCCTCCCCCCCCTTTCCCCCTAGCAGTCACCTAGCCGACTTTTTTCAGTTCTTCCAGAGGAAAAATGTCTCCCTGTGTGAAAACACTGATCCTTTCAAAAAAACTCCAGTCCCTTTTTGGGGAAGTAGTAAAGTGTTTACCTGGGTTTATCTGCTTTTTTTTGGGGGTCCCCGCCCCGCCCCCGTCCCCCCCCTTTTGGTTGCTGACCAATCGTCGCTTTGCCCCCGGCTGGGTCAAATTTTTTGGACCCCAACTCGGCTTAGGGGGGTTTTTTGAAGAATCTGCCGATTTTTTTTAAAAAAGGTTTGGGGGTTTTTTTTAAAAATCCCCCTTACCCATGGCGAGAGGGTGTTGAGTGGGGGTTTCCCCTTAACATTTATTGGGCCTCTTTTTACCCCTTCCCCCCTGATTTTTTTGGGGGTTTTTAAAAATTGTCAAACTTCTTGTAATCATCAGTAGTAATATAGGTGGGGGGGGTTTTTGGAAAGCCCGGGGTACCCCCAGGTGCAGATTATGTTTTTTCCCCGCCTACTTTTTGGGAGTCAGTTCGGGACTTAAAAAAACCTTTTTTACCCCCTTTAAAACGGTTTATACTAACTTTTTTTTTTACTAAAATTTCGCCTCCCTTTAAAGGGGCCCGCTAGTAAAAGAAATTTTTCCCCTTCGAAAAAACGAGTGACTCAAGGTATCATCGGGGGCTTGGCATCTCTTGTTTTGAAGGTTCTGTTATCTAACCTGTATCAAATGATGTTAATTAAAAAATTCTTTCTCCGCCCCCATCTAACCTCAAAATTTTTTTTCTAAACACACAAATTAAATTCCCCCTTCCCTCACCCCCTCCCACGTCTCTCTAAACCCCCCCCCCCCTTTCCCCCCCACCCCACCCCCCCTCCTGAAAAATTTAAAATTTTTTTTGTTTCCTTCACTATATTCTCGGTGGAACCCCCAAACAGTAATCTCAAAGGGGCAGCTGCAGGGTGGTGCCGGGGCCCCCCTTTCCCCTGTCAGTAAACTGGCGTAATACCCCTAAGACGGATATGGAAAAAAAATTGGGGTTTTTTGGGTTTATTCCTCGGAAGCATAAAAGTCCCCTGCCCCCGGTCTTTGCTTTTAAAAGCTACCTTACCACAGCTAAGTTTTAACCCCATTTAAAATCAGACATGATTGCCTATTATTATTATTATTATTATTATTATTATTATTATTATTATTATTATTATTATTTTATTATTATTATTATATCCCCGGGGGGTGTGCTAGCCATGGGGGTCATTTCAGTGCCTGGGAGGTAATGAGGTTTGATGAGGGGAAGGAGAATGAAACCCCGCTTAAAGTATAAAGTCAACCTCTCTAGTGAAGGATCTTACCTAGTAATTTTCCCCAAAATATATTTTAGTAAATATTCTCCCCCCAAAATTTTCGGAATACGGAGATTTTATTTTTCAACTTGCTGGTTACGAGAATGTGGACTGCCTCTCCTTTCCTCTTTTTTTCCCCTTTTTTCCCCTTTTTCCCCTTTTCCCCTCCCCTTTTCCTTGTTCTCCTTTTTGCCATTCTCGTCCCCTTCTTTCCTTTCCCCCCCAAAAACTCGCTTTTTTTACCCTGCTATTCAGGTTGTTCCCCCCTCCCGACCCCTTAATCCCGACTTCTCCCCTCGTATTGTAATATTCCCCCCTGCCTCACCCTCCGGGGTTCTCCCACCTCCTCCCCGTGGTTTTCCTTCCTTTCCCCGTATTCACTACATTCCCTCCCCTTCCTCCCTTCCCCCCTACTCCTTCTCAACCCCCCGCTCTCATTTCCCCCTTTTCCCCCCCCAACCATTCATCCCATTCCCTCTAACTTTCTTTCAGCCCCTGCACTTCGCCCCCTACCTCCATCCTATCCCTCCCTTTTCATCCATTTCCCCCCCCCCCCCCTAAAACCCATCCGCCCCCTCACCCATCCTTCCCCCCCCTTTTTCCCTGCCCCCTTAAGACAAACTCGAACCCAATGGAGCAAAAAAATAATATGAAGGACTTTGGTGATAATTTTTTAGGTCCATGCCTCAACAGTGTCATTATTATCAAAACTGCGAGGAAAATGGTAGGATGGATAAAAACCCAAAAAAGGGGTGGTCAGTGATGATCCTCTTTATTTTTTTTTTCTGCCTAGGTAAAAACTGGTCCCCAAAAAAATTTTAAGGCAGGCGAAATCGAAGATGGGGAAAGTCGAGCTTTCACTGCATGTATACGTTTAGTAAAGCCCCCTTAAAATTCGGGAACTTTAAAATCTCTTAACCGTTCTCCTTGGGCGCAGACGAAAAAAATACATCATAATTTTCACCTGGAAAATCCTAGAGGACTGGTCTCAAATTTGAAAAAAAATCACGCTGGGAAAAAAAAGGGTAGCCCGGGGGTGCAAAAAACCCCCAGTGGTGGGGGCACCGTGAGTGCACTGGGGAAAAAACACAATAAGTATCGGGGGGCCCCGGGCTATTACCCCAAAGGGGATTCCAATACACCCTATCTGTCTTCAAGGGAACTGGAAAAAACCCGGGGCCGTGCCTGACCAGGGGGTGTCGTTCGTACGGGCTGTGCCAAAAAAGTAACAGCCCGGTTGAGGCCTAGTCATGGCCCGGACCACGTGGACGTTGACCCCCCCAACTCCCTCAGGTAGCCTCCAGGTAGGTAGATACTTTTCAAGTAAGGCAGTGTTTGTCGGTTTTTTTATGTGGTTGTGAGACCTGTCTTTTTTTTTTTTTAATGGATATACGCCATAATGCGTCCCTTGAAACACGTTACGTTTGGTGACAAATGATTATTTTGGTAGATAATTTTTAACTTTTTTAAATTTGAGTTCGGAAAATTTTTAAAAATCCATTTTTTTTTTCCCCTTTCTTTTTTTTTCCCCCATTTTTTTTCTCATTTCTTCTTCCCCTGAAAATTTTGTCTGTTCCTCCCCTTCCCCCATTATCCCCCCCCCATCCCTTTTCCCCATCCCTTTTCCCCCTCCTTCCCCCCAAAAATTTTCCCTTAGAGCCTTTCCTTTTCCCCCCGAATCAGACCCTCACGATTCATAGGGAAAAACCCTGAACCCAATTCCCATTTCCCCCCTTTCCCCCTCCCCCTCCCCCTTTGGAAGGCGCGGGGGCCCCAACCATTCCTTATCGAAAAAAAACATTTATATTTTGACGTCTTGATCGAGCAGAAACAATCAACTGTTGGGACAAACGCCCACTGTGTTTGGATGACTGGTCAAGATGGGAGTAATAGTCACTTTTAGGATGGGAATGGTGAACTTTCTTCAGTTTAAATTAAATCCCGCCCCCCCCATTTCCCGTTTCCCCCTTGTATATTCTACAAAAGACCCTTCAAATGGGGGGCCTTGATGGGGAAGGGTTCTTGATCCCGGGGTTTTTGGGGAACCCCCCTTTTTTTTAGGTGGATTGCCTCATTTTTCCCCAAATTTCTATATGACCCCTTTTGGTTTGCGCTTCCCATGGATATAATAAAATTAAACCCCGGCTGGGAAAAGAGCAGACCATTCTTGCAGGAGGATAAAATCGAAATTAGGTTCCCGTATTCACCCCTTCCCCAAGTTTCCTAAATGATTTCGGGGGACCCCCCCCCGGCCCGTCAAAATTCCGTTACATTTTTTGGTGGTTGAGCATCAAGAGAAAGCTTGTGCGTCAGGCAAATTTTAAGGGATTTTGCTTATTTGTGGTTAAAATATGTGTTTATACACTACCAACCAACCAATATTTTCAATTAACCTAACGTCATCTAAAAGCTTGACCTGATAACTTAAAAAAAATAGTTAATAAGATGTATGAACTTTAATAAATTCAGGTTAGGAACCACGTTAGGGAAAAAAATTTAAAAGTGAGGATAAATTAAAGGAAAGGGGAAACCCCCAAAGAGGGGGGCCCCCTTTTTTAATTTTTTTTCCCCCTCGCAACCCCCTTTATCCCTTCCCCAGGTAGGTCTCCCTTTTTTTGTCTTGCCCTTCTTCCCCAGGGGAGGTCTCCCTTTCTTTTTTCTTGCCCCCTCTTCCCAGTAGGGCTCCTTTCTTCTGTCTTGCCCTAACCTTGAGTAGGTCTCCTTTTTTTGTCTTGCCAACTCCCAGGGGAGGTCTCCCCCTTTTTTTGTCTTGCCCTAACTCTTGGGGGGTCTCCCCCTTTTTCTGTCTTGCCTAACTCTTCCCGAGGGTAGGTCTCCCTTCCTCCTCTTCCCCAACCCTTCCCAGGGGTGGTTTTCCCCTTTCCCCCCGCTTGCCCCCAACTCTTTTTTCTGAAGTGACAAGACTGATAAGTTCTTCAAAAATTCCTCTTATAAAAATTTAACTAGGTTTCATCACATATGTCAACAGATTTTTTCCGATGGGTAAGTCACCCCCCCCCTCCCTCCTCTTGTCGTGACTTCCCCAAGTATGTCTCCCGTTTTGAATAGCTTTTCCCCCTAGGGGTAAATCCCCCCCTCTCTTGCCCTTTCATTTCCCGGGGGGTAGGCTCCCCCCCCATCCCCCCTTGACCTTCCCCACCCCAAGGGGCTTCCTCCCTCGCTCACTGACTCTGTTTTGGAGACGGGACAAATGAAGTCGACAGCCGCGTCGCCCTGGTTACGGTTTCCCCGAACGCTATCCCGGCGACCGTGACGCCTGGCCCCCCGCTGCCATCCTGCCACCGTCCCCTTTTTCCCCCGACGGGCATCGGGCCTGGCCGCGCGCCTCCACCGTCACTTTATCCCCGGTGATCCTGACCTCCCCTTATCCCGATGCCTTTTAATACCCGGGCCCGCCCATCCTACCACCGTCCCCTCCTCGTCTCAGCAAGTTGTTTTTTCAATTAGAAAGTTTCAACAAAAGAATTTATAATATTTACCGATGTTTTCCCCGTTTAAATAACACTTGATTATAACCTAAGTAATCATTCACTTTCATAAGAATACCCAAATTTTGGGAATTTTAAGGGACAAGTTTTAATGACCCCCCGCCAAAAGGTGCCCCAAACCTTTTTTTTTTTGTTTTATTCACCCAAAAGGAACAGTTGTGGAAGGGGGAAAAAAAGCCTTGTGGAAGTGAAGGAATCAGTCCCTCAGCCTTTTAAAATGTAAAAATCAGCCCTTTTACCTTGTGGGGGAAGAATCAGTCCCTCGGGGGAAGGGAAGGGAATCAGCCCCTCCCTTGTGGAAGTGGAAAGCCCCTCAGCCTTGTGGAAGTGAAGAATCAGTCCTCGGCCTTTGTGGGAAAGGGGAAAGGAATCAGCCCCTCACCCTTTTGGGGAAAAGTAAAGGGAATCAGTCCCTCAGCCTTGTGGAAGTGAAGAATAGCCCCTCCCCCCTTTGGAAGGTAAAGGGAATCAGTCCCTCAGCCTTGTGGGGGGGAAAATGAATCAGTCCCCCAGCCTTGGAAGGTGAAGGAATCTCCCCCAGCCTTGGGAAGGGGAAGGGGAAAACAGCCCCTCAGCCTTTGGGGGGGGAAAAGCCCCCGTCCCTCAGCCTTGTAAAGGTGAAGGAATCAGTCCCTCAGCCTTGTGGAAGGGGAAGAATCGTCCTCACCTTTGGAAGGTGAAGAATCAGCCCCTCAGCCTTGTGGAATGAAGGGAACAGTCCTCAGCCTTTGGAATTAAAGGGAATCAGTCCTCACCCGTGGAATTGAAGGAATCAGTCCCTCAGCCTTTGAAGTAAGGAATCGTCCCCCCTTTGGAAGGGGGAATAGTCCCTCAGCCTTGTGAAGTGAAGGAATAGTCCCTCAGCCTTGTGGAATTGAAGGAATAGTTAGCCTTGTGGAAGTGAAGGAATCATCCTGTTTGGAAAAAGGAATAGTCCCTCAGCCTTTGAAGTGAAGGAATCATCCCCAGCCTTTTAAAGGGGAAAAATTCCCCAGCTTATGGAAGGGGGGGTCACCCAGCCTTATGGAAAGTGGGAATCACCCCCCACCAAGGGAAGGAATCAGTCCTCACCCTTGTGGAAGGAAGGAATCATCCCTCAGGCTTATGGAAGGTGAAGAATCATCCCCACCCTTGTTGGGTGAAGGAATCAGTACCTCAGCCTTGTAAAGACAAACGAATCAGTCCCTCAGCATTATGGAAGGTGTGAATCAGTCCCCGAGCCTTGGGAAGTAATTCGTCCCCAGCCTTGGAAAAGTACGAATCAGCCCCTCAGCGGGAAGGTGGAAAGTCCCTCACCCTTTTGAAGGTGAAGGAATCAGCCCCCGCCTTATAAAGGGGAAGGAATCAGTCCCAGCCTTATGAAAAATGGGGAATCAGTCCCTCAGCCTTATGGAAGGCAAATGAATCAGTCCCCAGTTTTTGAAAAGTGCGGAATCAGTCCCTCGCCTTTTTGGAAGGCAAATAAATCAGTCCTAGCCTTAAGGGAAGGTGAAGGGAAAACCCCGTCCCTCGCCTTGTGGAAGGAAATAATCAGTCCCCACCTTGGGAAGGTGAAGAATCAGTCCCCCAGCCTTGGGAAGGTGAAGGAATCACCCCCCAGCCTTGGAAGGGGAAGGAATCAGTCCCCCTTGGAAGGTGAAGGTGTCCCTCGATCGAGTTTTTTTGTTATATTGTTTTTGTCCTTTCATATTTTACAATTTTCACATATTGTATTATTTTTCCCACTTTTATATATTATTGGTGATTTTCCCCAGGTCATTTTATTTTCTCGGGGAAAATTAAAAAATGCATATATTATGATTTTTCGTTTTGTTTGTTTATTTTTTTGAATTCGGGAAATTGAAATTTAAACTTTTTTTGGTTGGAAGGAAAAGTTATCTATGGGTCAGTGGTCGAGTTATTTATAAACGTATTTTTTTAACTTCCAGTTTGTATGTTGAAATTCCTCTTACTTGGGTTTTTAACTGCTTGGGAAATTTTAATTTTTTACCCAATGTTTTTAACCCAAATTATTTTTGCAAGATACAAAACTATCTTATGTTATATCTTTTTTATTACGCGAGTCTTAGGGCATTTTCTGAACGTTATAAAAAATTCCCCTCAACTGGTTATAGGTATGCCCCAGCTGGTTTATGAGTGTATCGGGGGTTTTTTCACCCCCTGGTTATATGAGTGTATCAGTCGGGTTATATGAGTGATCAGTCCCACGGTTATTGAGTTTTCAGCCCCGCTGGTTATAAGTGTAAAGGGTTATAGGTGTATCAGCCCCAACTGGTTATAGATTTATCAGCCCAACTGGTTTTTGGGTGTTTTTCCCAGGGTTAATGATTTCATAGGGGTTTTTAATTTTAACCCCCGGGTTATATGAAGTGTTTTTTTCAGCCCCAGCTGGTTATAGGGTTTTCCCCAAACTGGTTATATAGTGTATCACCCCCGGGTTAAAAAGGTATATCCCACGGGTTTAAAGGTGTATCAGTCCCAGCGGGTTTTGGTGTATCAGTCCCACTGGTTATAGGTTTTCGAAACTGGTTATATGAGTTTTCAGTCCCTGGTTATAGTGTATCAGTCCCACTGGTTAAAGTGTATCAGTCCCACGGTTTATATGAGTGTATAGTCCAACTGGTTATATGGTGTAGCCAACTGGTTATAGGTGTATCAGTCCCACTTTTTTGGTGTCAGCCCCACTTTTTTGAGTGTATCAGTCCCAGCTGGTTATGAGTGTGTCCCACTGGTTATATGATGTATCAGTCCCAGCTGGTTATAGGGAGTGTATCAGCCCCACTGGTTATATGAGTGTATCAGTCCCAACTGGTTATATGAGTGTATCAGTCCCACTGGTTATATGGTTATCAGTCCCAGTTTATTGAGTTTTCAGTCCCAGCTGGTTTTTATTATCAGCCCCACTGGTTATGGGGTTATCAGTCCCACTTTTATAGGGATTATAGTCCCAGCTGGTTATATGAGTGTATCAGCCCCAACTGGTTATATGAGTGTATCAGTCCAACTGGTTATAGGGTTTCAGCCCCAGGTTATTAGTGTATCGTCCCAGCTGGTTTTTGATTAAAGTCCCAGCGGGTTTTTGGTTATCAGTCCCAACTGGTTATATGATTTATCATGTGGTTAAAAATTATCAGCCCCAAACTGGTTATAGGTGTATCAGTCCCAACTGGTTATATGAGTGTATCGTCCCAGCTGGTTATATGGTTATCAGCCCCAACTGGTTTTTGAGTGATCATTGTGGTTATGGTTATCAGCCCCAACTGGTTATATGAGTGTATCAGTCCCAACTGGTTATATGATGTATCAGTCCCAGCTGGTTTGGTGTATCAGTCCCAACTGGTTTTGAGTGTATCGCCCCAGCTGGTTTGGTGTATCGGCCCCAACTGGTTATATGGTGTATCGCCCCACGGTTTTTGGTGTATCGCCCGGGTTATAGGGGTTTTCGCCCCAGCTGGTTTTTGAGTGTATAGTCCCAGCGGGTTATTTTATCACCCCCAGCTGGTTATTAGTTTTAGTCCCAGCTGGTTAGGGTTTATCAGTCCCAGCTGGTTTTTGGTTATCGGGCTGGTTTAGGGTATCAGTCCCAGCTGGTTATATGGTGATCACCCCCAGCTGGTTATATGAGTTTCAGTCCCAGCGGGTTTTGAACTTGGTTATATGGCATTGCCCTGGCTGGTTATGGAGTGTATCATACTGGTTATATGAGTGTATCGCCCCAGCGGGTTATGTTATCAGCCCCAGCTGGTTTTTGAGCAAAGTCCTAGCTGGTTATGAGTGTATCAGTCCCAGCGGGTTTAAAATGAATTTTGGTTTTTGGTGTATCAGCCCCCTGGTTATATGATTTATCAGTCCCAGCTGGTTTATGGTGTATCAGTCCTGCTAGTTATATGATGTATCATCCCAGCTTGTTATATAGTGTATCAGTCCCAGTGTTTTGAGCTTTTGTCCCAGCTGGTTTTTGAGTTTTCGGGGGTTATATGAGTGTATCCCCAGCTGGTTATATCAGACTGGTTAATTATTAAGACAACCCTACCTTATATTCCCCTGAGCTTTTCCTGTGAGAGGAACGAGGACCTCCCGCACCCCATATTTCCTCTGTATTCTTGCCTCTTCTGTCACTTTTTTTTTTTTTCCCCCCTTTCTTCCTAATAGTCCCCCTCTTATTGCTATTTTTTTAATTTACCGTTCTTTTTTATTTCTCATTTTTCTTTTCGTTTCTGTATTTATTAGTTCACGTTTCTCCTTTTTCCCCCCCATTGAGTTCCTTTCTTACTGTTTTTTCCTTTTCTCACATTTCCCTACGCTTTCCCTTCCCCTTTTTTTACTTTTTCCCTCCTTTTCCCCCTTCTTTTTACTTTTTTTTTTTTTCCCCCTTCCCCATTTTTTTTTCATTCCCCCCCCTCCCTACCCCCATCATTTTCCCCCCCTTCCCCTTTCCCCCCCCCTTTCTTTTCCCCCGCCCCCCCCCTTCCTTGCTCTTGCAGCCCATTATTAAAACGTGATCTCTGTGACAATGGTGGGTGGTGGCGAGAGAGAGAAGAGAGGTCTACCTATTCACCCCTCTTTTGTTTTAGACTCTGTCCTCTTTGAGGCATCCATTCCTTTTATAATGGGATTTCCTCTTGGGATTTCAGTTTCCTCGGTTGGGTTAAGTTCAGTGAGAAGGATGGGGCCCGGGGAAACTTCCTTCCTCAAACGACCATTGTAAAAAAAAAAATGTCTTTTATTATTGCAAGTTAGTTTTAACTATTCTTTTTAGTATTTTATAAGAAATAATTTTCAGTAAAGAACTTTGTTTTGAAAACAACTTTTCTATAAAAAATTTTAACTTAAACCTGAAGTATTTTGATGCAGAATATTCTAAGTTTTTTTTCCTTTGACATTGCAGTGCCACTATACCTCAGTGTCCTCCTTACCCCCCATTGTCCTCCTTATACCTCAGTGTCCTCCTTAACCTCATTGTCCTTTTTACCTCAGTGTCCCCCTTATACCTCATTTTCACCCCTTACACCTCAGTGTCACTCCTTCCCCCTTTGTGCCATTTTTTAAACCCACCCCCTTCAGTGTTCCCCCCTTTCCTTTCCCCACCTTGTGCCATTCTTTACACTCCAGTGTCCTCCTTCACCTTAGTGCCATTCTTTCACCTCAGTGTCACTCCTTCACCTTAGTGCCTTTTTTTACCCCTCATTCCTTTCCCCCCTTAGTGCCATTCTTTACCCCAGTCCCCACCCCTTCCCTTTAGTGCCATTCTTTACACCTCAGTGTCACTCCTTCATGTGCCATTTACCCCTCAGTGTCACTCCTGGTCCATTCTTTACCCTCATTTCACCATTCACCTTAGTGCCATTCTTTCCCCAGTGTCCTTTTCACAACTCGGTATCACTCATTCAATTTAGTGTCCCCCCGGCCCCTATTGAAACCCATTTAGTCTTCTCATATTTTTTTTAAATGATTTCTATGAAAGTGACACTTTTCTTCAGCGCCTGTGTGACTATATCGGTTTCTCCTGCGGGAAGAATGGTACTCTGTCTCTCTGGGGTAAAGACATATATCAAGTTGAATGAATCTTATTAAGCTTTCATAGTTTAGTGGTGAGAGAATTAGCTTGAAGTTGTAGGGCAGTCTTCACATAGGTTGGGCTCTTCACTTTTTCTCTGAGTTAATAAATATATATTATCGAAGGATGTGACTGTCATGTAGAGTAGTAAGGGAAAGATTTTTTACCTGGGGGGGAAGGGTCAAGTATTTTATGAAACCCTTTGGATTAAAATAAACTATTTGTTTTTATTTTAAAAGTTAGATTAAAAGAATCCCATCTTTTGTGGCGCGTTCCGTAGTGGATGTCGCTCCGCCTCTCCCTTCCCCAAAACCAAATAAGAGCCGTAAAGTTTATATTGCATTATCATAACAGAACTTAAGGTAAGTTACTACATATTAAGGCGAGACAGAGAAAGTACCATAGTTTAGGTTCCCCAAACCTCAGGTCCTTGTGGCTCTCGAACAAACTTTTCCCTACCCCACTCTTCATTAAAAAAAAAAGTTATTGGGCAAATTTTTAAGGGTGCGCTGAGTTCCTGGCCAAGTGTGAAGTTAGATTGGTCGCCAGATGCTTAGGAGGAAACGCATTTGGTTACTGGTGTCACGGGAAGGAAGGTGAAGGGTGTGGTGTTGTGGGCGATGGGAGTGGTGGTGCTGGTGTTTTTCTCTGCTGCTGAAAGGTGGTTTTGTTCCCCGGGCTGATAGAGCTGTTACTGCTGGTGTTCTTGATGCTGGTAGTAGTGGTGGTGGTAGTTCTGGTGCCCCCGCTGCTATTGATGGTGTCATTCTGTTAATAAATTTGTTTTTTGTTAATTAGAAAATTTTGATATATACCCCGGACAAATGATTATTGTTTTTCCGTCATTAATTCGCTGTTGTCATTAAATAATGCGAACCTTTTGTTTTTTGTTTGTTCCCCCCTATTTAATTTCCAATAATATTGTTATATTTTTCCCCAACACTTGCATGTCCAAAAAAAGGGTCTTTTAAATTGGGGATCAGTATTGTTCTTGGGAAAACCCGTCATTCATCGTTTTCGTGGTGTTGGTGTTTTATTCGTCGGGAAAAAGGAAAACGTGTCTTGGGGGGGGAGTTTGTTAATAATGACCCCAAAAAAAAAAATGGCCCGCATACTGGGCTGGGTTTCCCTCTAGTTATAAACATATTGGCGCGTACTGTCCCGGATATTGTTGTCTCGGGAGAGGAAATGCAAAGGTAAAAAAAATTTGTGTTTTCTATGACGGATTACTAGTTTGGTTGTTGTTAAATGGAAGTCAAAATCATGGGGGTGTTGAAATTTTTTTCCCGCTCCAAAATTATTCCTGGAAATTTCAGAGGGGGCTTAATGGAGATGTAATTTTTACCTCTACACCGAATAACTAGTTTTATAGGCCAACAATTAAATAATTCAGCATGTATCTGAACATACTAAGTCTTGCTTTCAAATCATATTGGAATTGATGCGCGTATGCTGCTGTTATCATGGTAGTTTTACAAGTGACCAGCCTTAGTCAGCTTCCCGTAGCATCACTGGTGAGATGTGCACGGGTTTTTTATAAGTGGTGATCTAGTCTGCGTACAAAAACCCGGTACTAATCTGAACTTTTAAAAGGCTTAAATTTTACTGGTAGGAATCACTCGTAAGTTTATTCGGATATACAAATAAAAAAAATCATCATACATAGCAGCAAATGTGTAGAAAACCCAGGAAACCCAAAAAAATAGTGACTTATATCCTTGGGGGCCTTTTTTAATTTTTTATTATTATGCTATAAAGGAGATAATATCTTATTAATATACTATAAAGGAGTATACTGGAATAAGGTAAAATGAGTTATTTATTTTTCAGGGTTTTGCAAAAAAAAAAAAATCATTCTCCCCCCTTTTTGCCCTAACATTAGGCACCTTTTGGTTTTCTTCTTGAACTCTACTGACTGGCACATTGCAGGCAGTCTGTTCCATTCCTTTATTGCTGTACAAAAAAAGGTGTTTGAAGCCTGGCCACTGCTTGGGTACTAAAAAGTTGTGCTCTCTCCCCAGTACTATGTTTCTTTGGTTCCCATCCTTGACAAAATTGGCAGCAAGATCTTCTGGACACTGTTTGTGAGCAATTTTATAAACTTGATTTTACTTCATTTTTTTTACTCTTTTAAAACATTCAGTAAACCAAATTTTTGTTTCATCCTGGCCTACATGCTCTCTTGGACCCGGGCCCCAGGATGAATCTTACCTTTTTTTTTTGGGTGATTTGTAGTCTTTCTTTTTTTTTGTCAAGGCAGAGTACCATGAAGGGCAAGCATAGTCCTTTGACATTGAAAAAGGAGTAGACATGGGTCCGGCCTCAGTAGGTAACACTGTTTTTCGGGGTTCTTGGCATTGCTTTCTTTACTACCTTTTTCCCCCCATAACCCCTGACATCATGGGTAAAGGGGATTCCCAGTTTTTTACTGGGGAAACTAAAGTGGGATTCCCCTTTACCCGGACATTAAAATTATTTCCCTTCCATTTATTTTTGTGCCAAGTTTTGGCTTACCCCGGGTTGATAGTTTGTTGTCTACAACCCCATTTGGAACCCAGTTCCAGTGTTATTACATTAGGTATATCTTGTGGGTCTTTACCTGATACTAACAGAGCACTGTCATCCCCATTCAGTAGGAGTTTGCTTTTGCACTGGGGGCATGTCATAACATAGGAAAAAAGGGCCCCAGAATTCGGGCCCAAATTATCGGCAGTGGTTTGATTCAGTTTTGTTGATTTTGATTTTTTGTGTTCTGTTGCTAATTTGTTTAACCGTCTACGGAATCGGATAGCTTGAAGTTTTTAAAATAAATTTTGGGGGACAGTATCAAGGCCTTTTGGCTAAAGTTACCATTCCTATGAGGTTCCCAATCGACATTTCAGTTCTCATGTAATCATCAGATTAATTGGGGTTAACATTGGCGTGTTTCCTTACCTGGTTGTCATGTTCACCCTATGTGGGACCGGGTGTTAGTCGACTGGTGGGGTCGCACTCGGGACAAAAAAGACCTAATTTGCCCAAAAGATCTGCATAACAAGCGGCTTTTATATAGTAGTATGTTTGATTAGCTACGCCTGTATACCTTGTACATGTAGTAAATATAATCTTATTATTATTATTACACCGCCCTCTCTAAAATTTTGGATATTACATTGAGTGCTAACAGGCCTATAGTTGCTGAATCAGACTACTATTTTTCTGAAGATAGGGGCCCCCGGCCTCCTTAACCCCCCGGTACGTTTTAGTGGTGATGGACAAATTTATTATTGAGCAATGGGGATTGGGTTGAGACACCATCTTTTAGGAACTTAGCCGGGTGTTATCTGGGCCGGTGCTCTTGTTAGGTTTAACCTGCTTAGTTCTTTTTGAAAACATGAGATACACTTACTAGTTGACAACTGTTTGGGTTCCCTTTATTGGATAGTATGCTTTAAACTTATCAGAGTCTGTGTTAAAGGTATTTGATGCAGCTTGTTTTTTTACTAATGTTATGCGACTGTTTTTTTGTATGAATTAAAACAATTTGCCATTTTAAATTGTTTCGTGGCATACCTCGTTATCGATATTTACTACTATGTTAGATCTATCTACGGGTTTATGGCTCTACCCCAACTGTTTTTTTAGTTTTGGGGAATTCATTTTTTTTTTTTAAAACCCCCCCGCCCCTTTTTAAATTTTTTGCCCAAAACCCTGGTCTCTGATTTTTTCATTATCTAATATCCAGTAGTTATCCCGGGTTCAGTTCTCCGTTTTCTTAAGGGAATAATCGTGTTTAATACGTTTTTGGAACAAATGTATTCCAATATGAAAATTTAAAAACAAGATTATTGGGGGGGTTTTTTTAAACCGGATATAGAATAATAAAAAAAATATCTCATCTTGAACCATTTGAAGACACATTCTAGACCAAATTTGGATTTGGTAGGTTGTTTTCCCGGTAATAAAGGACTATAGCCAAAAAAACCCCCCGGCATTATCAGGCCTTTCTTCCACAGTTCATTTCCTAGTTATTGGCCCCCGGGCCTAACCGTAAGCGAATATCTTTTGCTGCGTTTTTTGAACTTGCACCGATGGGCCAAAAAAGAAAAAAAAAAATGGTTAAACTTATTTGAAAAATTGTTAGGAAAAAAGCTTATGCAAAAGACTGAGGGCAATAAACTATAACCAACAAGGTTATAACAACGAAATTATGTTTTTTTTTGAAAAACCAAAAAGGGACGAATGGCCCCCTAAAAGGGCTCTTCTCCGACGGAAATTGAAGGTATCTCTGCGTCGTTGGTTTTCACCCCTTTTTCGTTTCTTGCTTATACCCATGTGTGTTGGAATGAAAACCCAAAACTGGGGAACCGATGACCTTTAAAGAGACTTTTAGTCAACGTCAACACGTGTGTTACAGCTGTCTTATTTTCCTAACTCTCTTTTATTGTCGGTTGATTATTATTATATTCGGGAAGCCCAGGATGTCCAGGTTCTTGCCCACTGACCTTCCCCCAAACTTCCATTTCCTGGATCGCACCCCCTGTCACACTACCTACTAAGTGTGCTTTTTTCCTTCGGTAATTCAGGGTTACTGAAGGGCGGGAAAACTCACCGGGGGTGTATTTCTTTCAGCGTAAGTATGCCGGGGGATATTTTAACCCAAATTTTAGGATTAAATATCCTTGCCCCGCAAAACCTTCCCCTCCAGCCTTGATCCCTCATATAGTCGTGGTTTAAACTCCCGTTTTTTCAGACGAGAGTAGAATGAAATTAGCTCAGAGGCCCCCCCCACCGTATGTCCTCGGTCAAGGTAAAAAACCTAGCTCTGCGGGGTTTTGGGTTCTTGGTTTTGGGGTCCTGGGGGTTGAGCGTCATATGTTTTTTGCTCACCATGAGGCGGGCCAAAAAAAACGGTTCGAGTTCTTTTAGTCGCAGGTTTTTTTTTTTTTATTATATATATATATATATATATTATATATTATATATATAATATATAATAATTTTTAAATTTTTTTTTTTCAAAAAAAATTTTTTTGCTACCTACCGGGGGGATGGCAACAACAAAAAAACACTTTCACGTATTTTCAATCGCGTCTTGTCAGAGGAGCGCTGACACCACAGTTCAAATGAACCCCCAAACAACACCCCCCCCCCCGGGAAATTGTGCCTTTCCCCTAAACCCCCTTCAAAATTTCCTTTTCACCCCAAAACCGATTTTCACAAAAACCAATGGTCTCCACTCACCCTATCTAACACGCTCTAATGCTTTTTTTTTTAAAAAGTTCACATTCAATTCAAAAATCCTGAAAATCGACATTAATTTACAAAGTTTGTGCTAACCAAGGTGAAAATTTCCCAAAATCAGGCTAAGGTGAGGTCATCCCCCCGAGGGCAGTTGGGCGAGCGGTTCTTGAGCTTGAAATGCCTCTTACATGGAACGAGACAGTTGACCCAACTGGCTAAAGTGAAGGCCCCGGGGTCGAACGTCTATGGTTATCCCAAACTTTTACTGTCAGAGATTTCAGATGGAACTTCGGGTCAGAATACGCAGCCGGAATGGAAAAAAGTTTGGTGGGGATCCCCTTTTTTTAGGGCTGTTATTTGTATTTTTATACAAGCTAAGATTTTATCATATATATATATATATGTGGGCCCAATGGTAAAACTTGCTGTTTTAAAATAGTAACGTTCTTCTTCCGAATGAGGAAGCAAATATATATATATATATATATATATATATATATATATATATATATATATTTTTTTTAATTTTTTATATTAAGTTTTACCCCCCAATGTTTTACATTTTGCCACCTTTTTTTTCCCCCCCCATTCCCGGTATACCTCTGACCATTTCTGTCCCCATATCAGATTCCTATCATACCTATCACCATTACTAGCATGCCTCCTTGCATTTCATGAATTCTCTTATACCCAAGTTTATATCAATCCTTTTACCAAACCTTGCATATTTTCCACCTTTTCCCGTCATTCCTTAAAATTTTCCACCATTCCTGTCTTCCCCTTTAAAAATTTTTCCCCCATTCCTGTCTCCCTTTTTTCCCAAATCCTCTCTTCCTTTTCCCACCATTCCTTCTTCTTTAAAACATGTTATATTTTCCCTTCCTGAATATCTTTCACTATTCTCGTCGTACCTCTCAATTCGTGCCACCGCTAACACCACCTTAAACCAAAAGCTTCAACACCACCACCACTACCCCCCGCTTCAAAACCACCACCCCCCGCTTCAACACCACCACCAAAACCCCCCCCTTTTAAACCACCACCACTACCCCGGTTCAACACCACCACAAACCCCCGCTTAAAACACCACCCCCCTACCACCGGGTTCAACACAACCACCACTACCACCACCCAAATTTCCAACACCACCACTACCACCACAATAACAAACCACCACCCCACCCCAAAAAAACCCCCCCCCCCCACCCCCACCCCGGCTTCAACCCCACCACTACCACCCCCCAAAAACCCCCCCCGGGTTTCCCCCCCCCCACCACCTCAACACCAAAAAACTACAAACTTAAAACAAACATAACTGGAAACCCAACCGAAACTCAATAAAGTTTCATTCGGCCTGATGTCTCTTTTATCGGCAAACAGTAAAACCCTTATCAACAGTGTTTTTTATAATTTAGGTTATACCGAAACTTTTTAAAAAAGACATAAAAAATCTAAGGTGTTGCACATTTTTTTTCATCAACTTTTGGTATTGTAAAACCTTTTTTAAAATTTTTCTGTCAGCTTTTTGTCAGTAAAAAACCTGAGTGTTGCCCTGTCTTACTCGTTATCAACACTGACATCACCAAAACCTCAACATCTACACCAAGGGGAGACCAAATCAACCCCCCCCCCAGACTTGGATTATTTCCTCTCTCCTTCCTCCCCCCTGGTTTATCCCTCTATCCCCCGATTAAAAATCGTGGTCACTGAACAGTGATTCCTGCCCTGTTATAATGTAATTTCACTTTGGTAGTCCTTGACGGCTCGGTTAATTAGCTGCGAGATTCAGTTTGTCTCTGGGTTAGGGAAAGGAGGATGGAGCCTCAGGACACCTTTGGGGTGAATGACCTTCAGGGGGTTGGGGTTTTATATTTTTCTGCTTGATCAGCACTCCATGACAGTGCTGGGGTAAGCATTCAAGACATTTTGATGGGGGACAGGCTTATGTGGGCAGTCACTCCCCCTAATCATTCCAACTCATTGGTTTGTTTTAAAAGGGCTATAAAGTGTATTTACTTCCGTTTGCTGAGCATCGTAGAGGTTAAACATTTACCTGTTGAATCCGAGACTTTTTTGGAAAATTAAAATAAGGCCATTGAAGTTGTTTCTAAAAATTTCCTTCGGTAAAGTGATTCAAGAATTACGAAGTCGTGAAATACGGACAAGCACCCATTTTTAGTTGGAAAATTCCCTTTTTCTACTGAAACTTTACGATTTTTTTAATCAAACAAAAAAAATTTGATGTTCTTACAATTAAACAAGACAAATTTGAAAAAGCCAGTTGGACACGTTTTGACCATGTCAGACTAGCCAAATATCAGGGAAAAATGGAGGTTGGGGCCAATCTCGGAATTTACGGGGGGGGGGGGGCATCTTGTCTGGTGTTGAGATGATCACGTCTTCCCCCCGCATCTTGGTAGCATTTTGGTAAAGGTAAATGACGCAGAGGGGTGATGATAATGACACTGGGAATATTGGGCATAAAAGTGCCGACGAAACACAGGACTGTGATGAAGAAATGTACAATTTTGCTAAGCGATGGTTTTGAAAATTAAAATTAATAAAGGGCCTACAATTTTGCACTTTCGCTATTTATTTAAAATTTAAAAGTTTGGTTTGAATATCAAATTTCAACATTTTGGTGTCAAATAAAAAGCGGACAGCCATCAATTACCTTTTTTTTTTTTTTTTTTTTAAGACCCAGAGGTAGGTGTATTAAATTTTTTTACCGATATCTTCATAATTATTCGCTATTTAATAATGGGTTGAGATTGGGGATTCTGGGAGAAAAAATTTTGCTCTTGCTCCTTGACAGGTTGTTTTAATCTCTATTAAGCAATGAGGACTCAAAAGGGGGAAGATGTACTTTAAATTTTTTGTTATCTTAAGCTTTTTTAAAAGTTCCCCATTACCCCCCAAAAGAAAATTTTTTTCCCAGCCTTGCAACATAGACGGGTTTTGGGGGTGGCGGGTGGCAGCCTCACCGTCACTCCCCAAAACAAAATAAACAATTCATAAGCAAGGGGTGCCACATGCGCTGAAAATCTGATCACGGGAATGGGGGCCTAATATACTGCACATTCTTCCTCCTCGCCCTGCAGTGGGGGTTTCGGTAGTTGGTGAAGGGCTTTGAATAAGGCATCGGATTTCCCCCCCCTTGAATCAAACCTGATTACCCCCATTCCTCAGATGCTGTGAATCCCTGTTATACAACCCCCTGAAAAACCCTTTTTTCCCTCAATTTGAGAACTACCAGAGGTTTTTTGGGGGCCCCTACATTGGGGCTTAAATTTTGAGAGAGAGGGAGGGAGGGAGAGGGGGGGGGGGGGGGGCAGACAGACACACACAGAGGCACATACATCAAATAGTTCCTAAAAACCCCGCAGTGCCCCCCGCAACACAAACACTGTGCAATTTCAGTTGACAAGGGCTCAAGGGGGCCTTTTCAAACCTCAAACCCCCAAACAGCCCAATATTTGCCCGGGGAAAAGCTTTCTTAAGAAGTTGACGAGATTTAAAAAAAGGGCAGGAAAAAGCAGCTAATTCAAACTCGCCAATCATTTCGTCGTCACAAGTGTGTGTGTGTGTGTGTGTGTGTGTGTGTGTGTGTTTTTTGTGCTGAGACAGAGGCTGTACCTACACGCTGCTGCTGCTGCTGTTGTTTTCAAAGGAATTATCACTCGGCTGGTGTCAGGTAACTTGTATTTTTGAAATTTTTTATTCTCTCGTATTGTGTTGATGAGTCATATGGCTAGGCGTTTTCTCCGTTTGTGCGTCTGTCAATTCATCCTTCCGCCCGTGTGTTTGTAAGTCTTTTTTTTTTCATGGTTTTTCGTCTGACCCCTTTAAATCTTTGCGTTTATAAGGTTTCTATGTTTCCGTCCCGTGCCTAGGTCCCCACCCCCCCCTTTAAAAAAAAAAAAGAAAATTCCATTTTTTAGTGTACTTCATTTTATTTTGTTTTGTAAATTTAAATGTTTCTTAAAACTTTTAAAATTAAGGTTTTCACAGTATATTTTTTTTCAACGTATTTTCCCCAAAAAATTTTTTGCAACATCAATTAATGCCCCACTTCAAATGGCTCAGTATTGAGGCTGGTTTCCACGTGGCTCTTGCTAAAATTTTACTTATAAAATTTAGTTCTCATGTTTTCATTTACATTTTTTAAAATTTTCGCAATTTTTTGAGTAAATTCTTTAGTAATTTAAAAAATTCAATTAAAAGTAGGTAATGATCTCAGAATGAAAAAATGATACATTAGCGGGAAGTGTATTTATTAATGAAAAATTAAACAGAATATTGAAAAAAAAAAAAAACGTGGGGGAAGACAAAAGGGTTTTTTGAAATTTTGTTTGGAGGTGGCCAGTGACTGTTGCTTTTCTCCATTGCTTCGTCAGTCGATTTGTATAACAAAAAAAATTTTTAATATCAGTACAAAAAAATTTAAAAAGGGAAATACGGCCCCCCTTTTCGCCTACCAGTGAGAATCGTTCAGATCTGAACGTTATGTAGATTTTTATCTGACCTATTAATATCAAACATACTCTCAAAATAATAAAGGCACTTGTAATTTTTGGGGGAAGGGGTTAATAAACTGACGTCAGTAACCTCGTAAGAAAATTAACGTGGTTAAAAAGAGGATGGTTGGTTCAGTAGAAGTGGTCACTACGGCCCTTGAACCTTCGAAAAAATATCAGCCTTTTTTTCTCCCACGAGATTAAAAAAAAACCTATCTTCCATAATCTGGAAAACGTCAACTAACTGGAAACCCGACGTGACCTCCTCTAACCCCGTTTAACCAATCTTAGCTAAACCTACCCCCCTACTAACCTACCATCCGTAATTACTAATAATCGCCTCAAATTAATAAAAGGTTCGTTTTTTTTACAAGTATATTAAATTACCTTAAAAAGGTTTGTGGACTGAAATAAAATTCCAGGCTTATCAGTCACATTTGAATTTATGTTCTTGCTTATAAATTTCGGTCAGTAATAAACCCCCTGGGCCCCAGACTGTGATGCCAGACCCTCTGAAACTCAACAAATTTTTAAATACAGTAATGAAACTTTTAATTAAACAGTTGAAGGAGAGATGGTTATGGTTATCTGCAATCATTCCTGGGAAAATGTCCCATTAGGATCATAGTCCCGGGGGGAAGGAAGGAATCTGGTATTGGGGTTGATCGGAATTAACTCGCTAAATACGAGGGAAAAAACTTCATTCCCCTTAACTCGGTAATAGCAACATACATATATATTCTCTTGAAATATTCCCCAACAAATCAATACCTAGTACTGCCTTGCATCCAGTAACTCCTTTACTCTAAGCTTTAAAAAATAATTAAGGTGCTAATTCAGGTGCTAAAATGTTTTACTTTCATTGTTTATATTTTTTTCCCTGTTTCTTTTTTTAAAAATTAAAATTCCACCGTTCTTATATTAATTTTTATTAAAAAATTAAGGGGTTAACTGGGGTCAAAATTTTTTTTTCTTTCATTGTTTACTATTATTTCCCCCTACCCCCCTTTTTTTTAGCTTTAAAAAAACCCCCATAGTTCATTTACTTTTTTTGTAAAAAAATTAAATTTTTAAAAATGCCAAAACCCCTTTTTTTGTTTATTTTAAAAGTCTAATTATAGAATCATACTCATTCTTATGATTCCAAACATTGACCAATCAACCTCTTTTTAAAAGGGGCTTACATGACCTAACAAATTTTTTACACAGCAGAACAAGCAAACACTACCGTAAACAATAACATAACTGTCTTTAACTACAATATCAGATCGTTAAGCAAAAAACGATGACCTCATAGCATTATTAAATTCCCCAGGGCAATATGTCCATCATTGCTCTCACTGAGACCTGCTAAAAACCCAAAACAAAACTACAGATATCTATGTCATTCCTGGTTCCCTACACAACTATAGGCCAGACCTGGAACCCAAAACCAGCTTAATTTATCAACAATACTTAAAAAGATGAACAGGAAAATATTTAATACCAATTTAAATCCAAATCCAAAAAAACCCCCACGGGGATAAACACCTATGCCACAATCAAATATTAAGTTTAGTAAAAAAATTGGGGGTACAAAAAAAAACCCTAATACTAACAGGAGATTAATTTCAATCTCCTACAAGATCAGGACCCACAAGTAACTGAATTCAAACACTATGAGCAACTGTTTTTTTTACCAACAGTCCAAAACTAAAAAGAATCTCTGAGACTAGTGCCCCCCATTAGAATCGGATAACACCATATCCCTAAAAACACCAACTCACAGATAATACCACAGACCACTACCCTCCTTTCTCATAACCAACCTGGGAAAATTCCCCAAAAAAACAGCTATTCAAACATCCACTGGAAAAGTTAGACACCTATACAGATACTGACATATGTGTTAAAATTTTTAAAAAAACCCAATACCTCTATAACATGCATTGCCCAAAAAAATAAACAGATTACAGCTGAGAGACGAAACAGTCCCTGGCTAACACCCAACATTCTCAAATCCATTAATAAAAACCTTAAAAAATCAGAATGGGTCAAATCCAAAAGAAAAAACAAAAGTTACTCATCAAAATAACGTGAAAAGGTCAAAAAAATTGTATTAGGGGCCAAAGGGTTTTAAAAACCAAAAACCCCATCTGAAATTCAGGAACTAAAAAATATCCAGAAACATAACAATCAAACTGACAAACCCAGATGAACCCCTGCTCCCACCAACAAACAGCAAACAGACTAAATCTTTTTTTTTCCCCCCAAAAGGAAAAAGTTGGAACAAATCCCAAGTTCAAACCTCCACCCCAACCCCTTTCTCCCGGAAGCTCCCAAAACACTATTCTTAGCCCGACCAACCCCAGAAGTTTCGCTTGTTGTTAAACATTAAAAAAAAAGGGGAATCTAAAAATTACCACCTTTAAATACAAAAATTCTCAAGTACTATAAAAAAAAATTTTGCAACACTCTTTAACAAATCCATTTTCCCCCTTCCCCCCAATATAAAATGGGGGGTTTCCCCATACATAAAGGAAAACAAAATACCTAAATAACTATAGGCCAAACTAACTTACCCTTTCTCCAAAATCTTTAAAAGTTAATTCATAGGCCATTCCTACCTCATCTTCCATAACATACTCAACCCCCCGTCATTTTGGGTTTTTAGGCCTAATAAAAACACAAATGATGCAATCATACACATGCTAAAATTATACACCCTCTTGAAAATAAAGAAATCCCACTGGGAATTTTTGATTTACGTAAAGTTTTTATACGTTAAAATCTTTACACCAAAAATTTCAACGGAAAAACCCCCTTCCCCAAAACATACCTTAGCGACAAAAATGTGTCCACAAATGGAGCAAACTCTTCCACACAAAAATTCAGTTGGTGTCCCCCAGGAAGTGTTCTTGGCCCACTTTTTTTCTCATTTACATAAACGCCTCCAAACATCTCAACTACTCAAACCCCCTACTATTTGTAGATGACACTACATACGTCTTTCTCATCCATCCCCCTCACACTAGCCAACTTTTCTGAATTACAAAAAAACTGCCTGGATGATGACCGCTTATCTCAATGTTGACAAAACCTATTTCATTTTTTTTGGAAAAAAGGGGCCCCATTTAAAAAAATGATAAACGGATCACTTGTCCAAACTCACAGGGGGGAAAATTTTAGGAACCATCTTGACAGTGGCCTCAATTTTTAGAAATATACAACAAATTTCCAAAAAAGTCCCTAGACCGGGGAAACACCCAAAAGATGTTCCACAAACAGCCCCCTTTTCCCCCTTTTCACTCACTTTTTTCCCCATCTCACCTGGAACTTGCATGGGCTCAAAAACAAAAACCCCCCCCAAAAATTTCCAAAAAAAGGCTGCAGCCCCAATGATAAAAATTCCCTTCTAGACAACATACTCCCCTTTCAAAAGTCTGAACTTACTCACTTCAAAACTTCCATTTTTTTTAATATGCATATTACATACATAAAACACTAAAAAATTAACCCACGACTCAAAGTTTTAAAAATTGGACACATGCATAATACAAGGCATAGATCACTCTTCTTTCCCCGTCCACCTCACACTACAAAAAACAATCCCCAAAAAATTTTGGGAAATTTTTTCCTGTGATTACCAAAAAAACCCGATCTTAAAATTCAAAATCTGCAAAAAAACCCCTACTTCCCAAAACTAAATCCCCCACTTTACATTACCTACAAAGTTATTAAATAGCTTTACACTGCCTCAAAAAAAATTATTCACTGTTACCCCCCAGCCCCAAAACCCCTTCATAATTGCTCAAAAAAAAAAAATTTTTAAACATAATCTAGTACTAATTTGAAACTTATACTTCATAATGTATAAACCTTTATATCTCAGAATGTATAAACCTGTTATATCTCATTATGTATAAACCTGTTTTTAAACAACCTAATATAAAGAAATCCTTCTCATGTATTGTGCTCCGTAACTCATATAATGACCATAAAATTTATTGCAACAAAAAATTTTGATTTAATTTGTTTAATTTTTTTAATAATTTTATTATGTAGACATATAAAAAAATGATCCAAATTATAAAACGATTGTTTTAAAAAAATCATGTTCAAATTATGTTTTTTTAGCTTAAATACTAATATATTTTTTTGAAACTGTTATAATTTTACCATTCAGTTTTAAGTTAAAATTTTTGTTCCCCCCAAAGTCGCATATTAGGGGTTTGGCATGTACACCTCATGTAATCTCATAAACCAATTTTAAATCTTTGTATCAAGTCCCAAAAACTATTATTATTATTATTATTAGTTATTATTAATTATTTAAATCACAGGTGTAAAGCTTTTATGATATATTCACCTTCATTCGAAGTGTGGTCTCCATCACTCTTGTCATAGTCATTTATAAAAGGCACAATCATTCCCCCATTCTTAGAACGGGGAAAAATATACAACACTGTTTGCCACTTTTTTTTTTTTTCTTTACATTTTCTACTAGTTTTACTCTCTTTCCTTTATTTAATTAAAATCAAAAAATTTGGCCTTGGGATCTGCTGGCCAAGGATCCCCTAACGCAATTAGGCAATCTCCATGTCTAGTTAACTACCTACAGCAGCAAGCCCCCCTGGTGCTCTGACCTTGTTTACACTAATTACATTGTTTAAAAGGCGCAGTGTGTTGACACAACCGTCTTGTGTGTTTTATAATCATCAGTCTCTCCCAGGTATAAATATCAATAGTTTTCAATCAACAAATTAGAAATGAATGGATATAATTTATATATATATATATATATATATATATATATATATATCTTTTTTCCAAACGGCCATTTCCACCAAAAGGGGGTGGCCCCCAAAAGAAAAAAAAAAGTTTTCTTTTTTTAGTAATGTATACAGGAGAAGGGTTCTAGCCCCTTGCTCCCCGGGTTTTTCGACTCTTACGACACGCATGGCTTACGGAGGAAGAAGTCTGTTCCACTTTCCCATGGAGATAAGAGGAAATGAGAACAAGAATAGTAAAAAAAAAAGAAGCCCAGAGGGGTTTTTTTTTTTTTATATATAATGGCATAATGTGAAGGGCCTAAATTTAAAAAAGTAAAAGTACCTGAAATCTTGCATGTTTATGGAAAAAAAAAGCACCACAATCCCCCCATCATTAAAACAAAATTCAGGCTTCCGTTTTTTCTTGGGGGACGGGGGTACCTCCCTTTTTGTTTTCCCCAACCTAATTAAAATATATATATATATATATATATATATATATATATATATATATATATATATATATATATATATATATATATATATATATATATATATATATATATATATATATATATATAATATTACGTCTTATGGCCTGAATGGATTTGTGTCGAATTGCAATATTGAATTAATTAAATAATATGGACGTCAGTTTTATTGTAAATGCATTTAAAATAATTCGTGAATGTGATTCATAATTTTGTTAACAAATACTGATCATGATGCAATAATGCTCATGCAGAAAAATTTCCATCGAAACTATATTCAGTTAATTTCTTTTTTTTTTTGTTCGTTGTACAAATATCACGGAGATTAATTGCTGTAGAAAATTTTATCCTTTTGAATAAACGAGGCTCATTCAAAATAAAAATGTTCATGATGTTTTAAAAATTACCATAAGTGAGATGTACAACCATTAACATGGGTTTAACTTTAGCACATTTAGGAAATAATTATAGATGTTATTTGCAAGGTATCGGATAATTATTCCCATTTACTACTTACACTTAGGTCACATTACACATACATGTACACTTATATGTGTCACATCCAACTAAGTTTTCTTCTATTTTCTTAAGAGTTCTGTTCTTATTTATTTCTTTTAGGGGGAAGTGGAAAAAGAATCTTTCCTTTTAAGCCTTGCGTGTCATAGAGGACTAAAAACCCTCTAACAAGGGCTGTTTCTTTATTCAAATGTTAAAAAATTTTTTAGTTATTTTCTGGGTCACCCTACCGCTGTTAAATATATATATGTCGGCCGACATATATTCGTCAAGGTATTTTCTACCGAATAAGAAGGACAAAGGTCCATCCAATCACTGCGCGCCACGACTATTTCCGTTCATTGTGGATTGCAAATGAGCTTTAATCCCAGTGTGCCAGATCAACAGCTGCCCCAAACTATTCATGAATTAAGTGAAAAAGCTTCTGTTAAAAGTAAGTTTTTATAATTTGTTAGGCCGTAAATTTACAATAAAGGGCTTAATGACGAGCGATGTTGAGTTGCTGTTACGAAACAATTAATCTGTGTAATGAATTCAACATTGTCCAGTGAAACTGCGACAAAAAACCCTACAAATAACCCTCCACGTTGTGCATCCATTAAAAGTTTTCATTGATTTCGTACCCTGACAAATACTCAAACATGAAACAGTAGGACACCGCGAAAATAGGAATAACCCCAAAAAAATACGGAACATTGTGAATATAGCATAGAGGGAGAAATAGGAAACAACCTAAATATGCAAGGTAACAACCGTTGTATGACCTCTAAAGTTTAGCGCTTCCCTATGTTTATATTAATAAGAAAAACGGTAAAATAAGGTCAGTCGTGAAAACAGAATATCGCGAAAATGGAGGACAAGCTAATGCGAGTAATGAGAGGCAACGAAAGGGAACTGTAATCCAAATTTGTTAGTAAAAGTTGTCCACTTGTTTTTCCTGTTTTCCGAGTTTATCTACTTCACTATCAATGAGACAAACATCCGGACTCGGAAAATCCAAGGGGATGCTAATCCTCAGGACACAGGTGGAAACGTTGTGCAGGTTTCCCTAGACCTGCTGTCCCCCTTTTACCTGGCGTAAATAGGTATCTGGGTTTAGTCGTTGGTGTGGGTGGTATCCTGGGGTGGTAGTATACCTTAGATAGGACTGGGCTTTGAAATGAGCTGGGTAGGATAACAGCTCTTAGCCTGGTAACACTGGTCTGCTTAAATAAAAAAAACATATTAGTTACCATTTGTCAAAGGTACTTGTCGATGGATACATGGCTTGTTTGTGTGTGTTTGTTTTTCGTGTATGTGATTGCCGGAGTAGAGAACCTGGTCTCTCCTCTTCGCTGGACGCTACGGAGTTTACTCTTTTTGGCCTCGAGAGCCTTATTGTACACTTTCCTAAAGTTATGTATGGTTTCTGCTTCTACCACTTCACTGGCCATGTCATTTCACTTCCTATATTCTAAGACTGAGGGAAATACTTTCCCGACATCCCTGCGACTCATCTGTGTTTTCAACTTCCAGCGGGGACCCCTTGTTGCTGTCTCGCATCTCTATAACATCCTGTCTATCCACCTTGTCAATGCCTCTCAGTATTTTATATGTCGTTATCATGTCCCCCTTCTCTCTCCTGTCCTCCAGTGTCGTCATATCGATTTTCCTTAACCTCTCCTCGTAGGACATGCCCCTTAGCTCCGGGACTAGTTGCGTTTCAAACCTCTGCACATTCTCTAATTTTTGACGTGCTTGATTAGGTGTGGGTTCCAGACTGGTGCTGCATACTCAAGTATGGGCCTGCAACACTGTGTACAGAGTTCTGAATGATTCCTTACTGAGGTGCCGGAACGCTATTCTTAGGTTTTCTAATCGCCCATAAGCTGCAGCAGTTATTTGGTTGATGTGCGCTTCAGGAGATGTGCTCGGTATAATACTCACCACCAGATCCTTTTCCATGAGTGACGTTTGCAGTCTTTCCCCCCTAAAGAAATCTGCGGTCTTCTTTGCCCTTTCTCGATCTTCATGACTTTGCATTTGGTGGGGTTAAAATCTAGGAGCCAGTTGCTGGACCAGGCTTGCAGCCTGTCCGGATCCCATTGTAGTCCTGCTAGGTTCTCATCCGACTGAATTCTCCTCATTACCTTCACATCGTCTGTAAACAGGGACACGTCCGAGTCTATCCCTTCCGTCATGTCATTCATATATCAAGAATCAGCACCCGTCCCAGGACTGACCCCTGGAACCCCGCTCGTCACAGGCGCCCCCTCTGACACCTCGTCACGTACCATGACTCGTTGTTGCCTCCCTGTCAGGTATTCTCTGATCCATTCCAGTGCCTTCCCTGTTATACCTGCCTGGTTCTCGGTTTTTCACTAATCTCTTTGTGGAACTGTGTCAAAAGTCTTCTCACAGTCCAAAAAAACGCAATCTACCCACCCCTGTCTCTTTCCTTACTGCCGTCACCGTGACGTAGAACTCCAGTAGGTTGTGACAGACTTTCCCTTCCCTGAAACCGTGCTGGTTGTCGTGAATAAGCTCATTCCTTTCTACGTGTTCCATCACTCTTCTCCCGATAATCTTCTCAACGACTTTGCATACTATACATGTCAGTGACACCCGTCAGTAGTTAAACGCTGTGTGCCTGTCTTCTTTCTTAAAATTTGGGACTACATTTGCTGTTTTCCACACCTCGGGTAGTCGCCCTGTTTCGTAGATATGTTGAAGATTGTTGTTAGTGGTACATAGAGCGCCTCTGCTCCCTCTCTCAAGACCCTCGGAAGATTTGTATGGCCCTATCGCCTTTGAGGTGTGTGTTAGTTAGTTACCATTTATGTCCTAGGCACATGTCGATTAGACACTAGGCCTGTTGTATATGCGCGTGTGTGTGTAAAATATTAAAACGTACATGATTGGAGGAGGGGGTAAAGGAGGTTTTGTGTCGAGGAGCTTAGACTTCCAGCAAGCTTGCGTGAGCGTGTTAGATAGGAGCGAGTGGAGACAAATAGCTTTTATGACTTGACGTGTTGTTAGAGTGTGAACAATGTAACATTTATGAAGGGAAACCAGTTAGCGGGACTTGAATCCTGGAGGTGGGAAATACATTGCGTGCGTGTGTGGGTATGTGTGTGTGTGTGTGTGGGTATGTGTATGTGTGTGTGTGTGTGTGTGTGGGGTATGTGTGTGTGTGTGTGTTTGTGGGTATGTGTGTGTGTGGGTATGTGTGTGTTTGTGGGTATGTGTATGTATGTGTATGTGTGTGTGTGTAGGTATGTGTGTGGGTGTGGGTGTACACTCACCTATTTGTGGTTGCAGGGATTGAGACATAGCTCCTGGCCTAGCCTCTTCACTGACCTGTGTGTGTGTGTGTGCGCGCGTATGTGCGTGTGTGTGTTTGCGTCTGCGCTAGTGTGTGTGTGTGTTTGAAGGGGTTTGAAATAATATATTAATACCTAAGTTTCACCAAAGTGCCATCAAAGCATGTCAAAACACATTAAATATTCGATAAACAAACCGTACTGAATTCGTGGAAGCCAATCCTGAATTCTTAACAGTTTGAAAGGAAGATCTTTGTATGCAAATGGCTAATCAGAACTAATTTCAACGCAGCATGGGAAAAAATAACCTCTTAAAATACGAGGCCTCGTAAAGGTCCCTTTTGCATTTAAGACCAGGAGACAATTGGAAGGACCTTGCGGAAGTGCATTTAGATAACTGGCAACCGATATTGAGATGCATTTGCGTAAGTGCTCAAGAAATTGAAATGCCTTTCCACGCGTCCAGGCCAAAATTCGAATGTTTTCCAATAATGTTTTTAGCCTGGTCTTCAAAATGCAGAGTTCAAAATTGCTGTTAATATTGAACTAGTACATTCCGACTGTAAGCACTGGAAACCTCGTACTAGCGAATTAAAGAAAAAATATGGTGATTACGAAATCCGTTTTATTAAATGCAAAAATATTAATAAAAGAAATTCATGTAGCTCATATTTCATAACTGAAGTGAAAACTACACGATGATGATGATGATTATGATGATTATGATGATGGACAAAGCTGCTTGACTTGTGAATGATACGAGTTTACATTAATCTTGCATGTCTGTAATGTGTTAGTATCTATGTATATATATATATATATATATATATATATATATATATATATATATATATATATATATATATATATATATATATATATATATATATATATATTTATATATATATATATATGTCGTGCCGATTAGGTAAAACTAGTCGATTAGCAGAACTCATTTAAAATTAAGTCCTTTCTAAAATTTTCTCTTATACGTTTAAAGATATATTTTTTTCATTTATGTTAATGTAAATTTAATTTTGTACCAGAGAAACTTTGAAAACCTCCTAACCTTATTACAACAAGCGCAATTTAATTTAGCTAAAATAAATATATTTTAGATACGTTAACATTAATTTAATAATAAACAAACACAATGAAATATATTTTTTCGTTATGTTCAGAATGATTTTGGCGAAATTATTGCATACACAAATTTTCACTTGTCTTATATGGCAAGGTGAGCGTTGCTATTTAAGCCAAAATCGCAAGTTTTACCTAATCAACGACATATATATATATATATATATATATATATATATATATATATAATACATATATATATATATATATATATATATTTATATATATATATATATATATTTATATATATATATATATATATATATATATATATATATATATATATATATATATATATATATATATATATATATATATATATATATATATATATATTTTAATGGTCCACCTCTGGTACAAATTGTGGGACCCATAGCTTCGGAGAAGTGGATAAAAAGGCTTCAAGGAAGAATATTTGGATTTCTTCCTGATGCCATTTGAATATTCCACTTCTCCTACCACCATCTTTTAATTTTTTTTACCAATAGGTATGTTTTATTACATAATATGGTACAAAGATTTGAGAGATACATTGTTGATATAAAGATGGCATATACAGTCACGAGGTGAGAGATACATGTCTAGTACATATTGTTACATCTTTGTCACTGTTTATAATGCGAAAATCTCATCCAGCTCTTCCGAGCTGGTGCGCGTGCCAGAATACAGCATGCATTACCCCTCTGAACAGCAGCGCTGAGTCGCTGGAACAGAAAACTAGCTGCCCTGGGATCCCTAGTTACCCTGTTGAGTCTTTTGCCCAGCTCCTTGAGGAACTTAGATGCACTCTTTCCCCATGAGCCAAGGGTCTCTGAGCCTATGGGAACAAACATATAATGATGGGCAAGTTCTCCATATTTTCTCGACTTCTGGGACTCCCTGAAGGTGGCAGCAGCCCCTCCTTCCTCCCTGGTGTACTGGAGATAGGTATCACCAAGGTAGATGCACATGTGTAGTCCCACACCACCTGCTTGCCTCTGTCCAGGCTTGAAGGGTGATCCATCTGGACGCTTTTGGTTGCCATCAGATCTGCATAGTTGGGTGGTTTCCTTACTGCTGGGCATCCGGCTGTTGTGAGGCTCCTCTTGATAATGTTATTAACCTCTTCATGTCTTGCAATCTTTCCCTCGGATTTCGACACACAAGACCATGGACCCGAATCGGTCTGCTGCTTCACTGCCACAAATACACCTGTGTTCGGCGAGAATAGGGGCGGCAAGTCGAAGGGCAACACCAATGCGGATGGTCTGTGGGTCGAGGCGTGTGCCAAGGCTGGAGTTGGGAACAGCCAAAAGAAAGTCCCCTGCATGAGGAGCTCTCACTGCAAGTAGGCGGCTCTATCCTTCCCTGACACACTCTGAAGCATTGCTGAGGCTATATTCTCTACTATTGGGCCATCCCAGTGCGACTGTTTGTAGTTGTTGGGGGCAGGCCTGGTTTCAGAGCCTGTTAGGTTATCCCAGATCCTGGCTCCATCAACGAACTTTTGGTCATGGATTCCAATCGTGTCCCTAAGATGTTCAGGAGAATTGATGCTACAAGCCCTCTGGATGCAATGCATGAAGACAGGAAAGCAGGTAGAGCAATCTGAGATTACTTATATATATATATATATATATATATATATATATATATATATATATATATATATATATATATATATATATATATATATATATATATATATATAATATATGGTGCTATTATTTAATAAATGTATGGAAGAGGGTAAGGTACCTAGGGATTGGCAGGAGCGTGTATTGTCCTTTGTATAAAGGCAAAGGGGACAAAGAGAGTCAAAAATTATAGGGAATAAGTCTGTTGAGTGTACCTGGTAAAGTGTATGGTAGAGTTATTATTGAAAGAATTAAGAGTAAAACAGAAAGCAGGATAGCAGATGAACAAGGGGGCTTTAGGAAAGGTAGGGGTGTGTAGACCAAGTGTTTACAGTGAAACATATAGGTGAACAGTATTTGGATAAGGGTAAAGATGTTTTTGTGGCATTTATGGATTTGGAAAAGGCGTATGATAGGGTAGATAGGGGGCAATGTGGCAGATGTTGCAGGTGTATGGAATAGGAGGAAGGTTACTGAAAGCAGTGAAGAGTTTTTATGAGGATAGTGAGGCTCAGGTTAGAGTGTGTAGGAGGAAGGGGACTATTTCCCAGTAAAAGTGGGCCTTAGACAAGGATGTGTGATGTCACCGTGGTTGTTCAATATATTTATAGATGGGGTTGTAAGAGAAGTGAATGCGAGGGTCTTGGCAAGAGGTGTTGGGCTAAAAGATAAAGAAGCAAATACAAAGTGGGAGTTGTCACAGTTGCTTTTTGCTGATGACACTGTGCTTTGGGAGATTCTGAAGAGAAGCTGCAGAGGTTGGTGGATGAATTTGGTAGGGTGTGTAAAGAAGAAAATTGAAAGTGAATATAGGAAAGAGTAAGGTGATGAGGATAACAAAAAGAATAGGTGACGAAAGATTGGATATCAGATTGGAGGGGAGAGTATGGCGGAGGTGAATGTATTCAGATATTTGGGAGTGGACATGTCGGCGGATGGGTCTATGAAGGATGAGGTGAATCATAGAATTGATGAGGGAAAAGGGTGAGTGGAGCACTTCGAGTCTGTGGAGACAAAGAACCTTGTCCATGGAAGTAAAGAGGGAATGTATGAGAGTATAGTTATACCAATGCTCTTATATGGGTGTGAAGCATGGGTGATGAATGTTGCAACGAGGAGAAGGCTGGAGGCAGTGGAGATGTCATGTCTGAGGTCAATGTGTGGTGTGAATATAATGCAGAGAATTCGGAGTTTGGAAATTAGGAGGAGGTGCGGGATTACCAAAACGATTGTCCAGAGAGCTGAGGAGGGGTTGTTGAGGTGGTTTGGACATGTAGAAGAATGGAACGAGACAGAGTGACTTCGAGGTGTATAAATCTGTAGTGGAGGGAAGGCGGGGTAGGGGTCGGCCTAGGAAAGGTTGGAGGGAGGGGTAAAGGAAGTTTTGTGTGCGAGGGCTTGGACTTCCAGCAAGCATGTGTGAGCGTATTTGATAGGAGTGAATGGAGGCATATGGTTTTTAATACTTGACGTGCTGTTGGAGTGTGAGCAAAGTAACATTTATGAAGGGATTCAGGGAAACCGGCAGGCCGGACTTGAGTTCTGGAGATGGGAAGTACAGTGCCGGCACTCTGAAGGAGGGGTGTTAATGTTGCAGTTTTATAACTGTAGTGTAAAGCACCCTTCTGGCAAGACAGTGATGGAGTGAATGATGATGAAAGTTTTTCTTTTTCGGGCCACCCTGCCTTGGTGGGAATCGGCCGATGTGTTAATAAAAAATAATAATATATATATATGTAACAGCTCCTTTATTGTGTAGTTGGTAAGTGATAAGTGAGTATTTAGGTGAAGGAGTTTATTTAATTCTCGTAGCTCCATACATTATGAAACTTTTGAAACCTCAAGTAACACTTGAATGACAAGTAACTCTTGAAACAAAAAGTTGATTTTATTCGGATTATGTATCCGGAGGGTTAATAACCTAGGATAACCCAGTAAAGCCATTGTCATCAAACTGTCTGGCTTATTCCCATTGGGGTTCTTTCATCCTCTCCAGTCTGCCAGCACCCGGGTACTTACTACTAGGGTAGTAATGGCAACGGGTGTAAAAGCGGGGCCCACCCTTCCCCCTCGTCGTTTATCGGCCCTCAATTGTGAGCTGTGACCGCTACCACATGAACCACGAGCACTTTAAATATCAGGTAAGTCTTGAAACATAAGGCCCTTTTTTAAAATTGGACAATGTTGGAACGTTACATAAATCTAGAAGTACCAAGTTAACATTACTTCAAACACCAGGAAACTCTTGGGAAAACTCAGGTAACTATTGAAACTTCAGGTAACACTTTAAAAATCCAGCGTTCTCTTGAAACCTTAGGTAACTCTTAAAACTTCAGGAATCTTGAAACATTAAGTAACACTTTAACTACCAGGTAACCCCTAGTTACCTGGTAGTTAAAAGGGAAAGGTCAGGATCAGTTGCCATTATTTTCTGTTGATTGTCCTTCGCAGTGTAACATTGCCAGTTTGGGGTATAATGTGCCTGCAGGCATCTTTGCTACTCTTCTCGCTCTGATTAACATTATTTTTTTATTATTATATTCATGGCAAACACTCTAATACTCTTGGTATCATTGTTCACGGGGAAATGTGTGTGTATACGTATACAATAAATGCTTATTTTCTGTGGGGAACCCTTTTTACCCTCTTCCCACTAGCTACACCCCCCCTTCCCCCTAGCCCACCCCTCTTCCCACTGTACTTCCCCCCCACTACTACCACTTTTTGCTAAACCCCCCTTCATGCTACTCCCCCCTTACTAGCTACCCTCTTCTTTTGTTTCCCCCTCCTCTCCAC